>KB205949.1:4586-231997 GCA_000328965.1 Ascocoryne sarcoides NRRL 50072 | reverse complement strand
AAGGAGGAGGAGAGAGAGAGAGAGAGAGAGAGGGGAAAGGGGCGCAACCGATGGTTCCGTACCGAGTCTTCCGGGTCGGGTACACCGGCCCTCGTCGAATCAGAGAATCAACAAGACGAGGCAAGGTCTCCCTCGCCCAGCTCGAATTCTAGGATTTTTGGGTTAGAGCCCCGGACGCGTAATGGCTGATGATCGATGATGATGAGTAATTCTTGAGGCGGCCAACATAGTCCGGTGAGAGGGGAGGACGGGCATCCCCTGAATATCATTCCCGGGGTAGAGGGGTGATATGCAGGTGATCCGATCTCCAGCACGATGTCATCTTTATCTTCGAACCGCAAATCTGGGTTTCATACAAGAGAGAGAAACGGGATTGGAGGCAAGAGGTGGTGTGGTGATCAGCGTCATGTTTTGTTTTGCAAGCGTGATAGGAGTTGTTTCTTGGTTGACGAGATTGAGAGGGAGCTGTCGAGGAGTAGGGATTGGATAGAGGAAGATTTTCAGCTTGACGGGCTCGACGGGTCGGGTTTGCTGCTGATTGTGCCTGGAAGGGTTCCTTATCGGATGCTTCGTAGCTCCGTATGTCATGAGAGGGGTACGAGGTCGTTGACTGGTTGTGCAGCCGGAAGAGGGTGTAGAAGCATTGCAGTTGATTGGGAGATGGGAAAGGGGAAGATGGCGATGTTTGGGGTGGGAAATCCGATGGGGTGGTTGTCTGGCTCCGGCTTGGTGAATCTCGTGGGACGGAAGAGGTGGGAAGAAAGGTCACTGGGTGGTGGTGCAGGGAACGCAAGATCTGTGGGTGATGTGCTGTATCCTTATCATAGTCGATCGATATGTGAGTTTTATTGCAGATCTAGCCTGGAAAACTTGGAAAGGAATTGAGCCGGTGAGGTCAGACTACTTTGATCCGAGAGGGGGAGGAAGGTGACGGGACAGGAAATGGGTGTGTACTGTATTACTGTATTCCAGAGTTGCATTACCATCGCTTTGCAACGACGGTTGGGTCATTCTAAACTCGTCCTAGGGTCATCAAGTATATTCCTGGAAAGGGCTTTGAGTCTTGCAGACTAAGTCTGTTAAAGCAGTAGTATTTTGGTGTATGTGAATAGTACCTCTCTAGGTATGATAATATATCTTACCCCGTAGACAAAGATATTCTGACTAGATATAGAGCGGTGCCTTGTCACTCCTCGCTTCCGCATGAAGTGTGCTCTTGTGAATCTCAGCTAAAATGCTTCATTGCTCAAGGTCAAAACGTAAGCTCTGTAGAGTACAAGTCATACATGTAAGGCAGGTAGGTGTATCTGAGTCAACTTGTGTTCTCGCGCTTGCTCAATGTGATACTTCAAATTCCCAAAACGCACTTACTCATAAATTCCACATTATACCAATTACTCTTACTCAAGAGGATATAACACACTATATGAGAAGATGACCGTTCAGTGATTCTTTGACCAGGTAGACATGACACTGTCTTCTTGCTTGTCATTCTGGCAGCTCCAAAAGGGTAGAATGAATATTGCTAATTCGGCAACCTATTTTTTGAGTAGGAAAATAGCCTTTATTGCTCTGGCTGTACTCGTCTCATAGTACAACCAATAAATGTTTTAAGGCAAGAATAATAGCACAAGAAATCTTTCGAAGGTCAAGAACACAAGATGAAAATGGCATCAAGCGCGTCAGGAGACTAAGGAGAACGCGTAATCAGCTGACCTGATAGAGTACTTTCTAAGTGTAACCCTTCACAGAAGAGGTGGAGGACTTCCTCTGAGGATTTTTGAAGAGGAAAATGCGAAGGGGATGTTGAGGTCCGTCCTAACTTTATTTCGGGCGCACAGCTGTGAAAGAGAAACAGAAGGTTGGACAAAACAGAAAGAATTGAAGGCTTCCGGAAACCTTGGCGAATTTCCAGAAATCTTTGGGTGACAACACCAAGCACTACCTCACAACACGGTGCCTCACAACCTCACTATCATCCACGATCGCACCGCATTCTGACCCAATACCAAATAAAGAAGACCCTTTCCAATTTCTCTTAAGACTGAGGTCTTACGGCACCCCAGAATATTTCAATTTTGCTTCTTCGAGTCCACGATATTTCTCAAACAATGCTCGAGCTTCATGTCTGGGGCCCGGCATTTGGCCTCCCGTCAATCGATGCCCACTGCTTGGCTTCAATCGCATATCTCCAACAAGCTGTTCCGCGAGGCAAATGGCAACTCGTAGCTAGCAGCGACCCTTCCCTAAGCCCAACGAGTGAGTAGGTCTCTACCTCTGGCGTGCGACCTCAGCTAACAAGTGCTTGCAGACGAGCTTCCTGCCCTGAGAAATGGCGACATCTGGATCGGCGGCTTTCGAAACATCTTCCATTATCTTGCACAGTATTCGGCTGGGGAGTGGGTTCTGGATGCTGGTCTGCCAGAGCAGGAGGGTGCTGACTGCATTGCGTATACTCCCCGAGAAACATTTCAACCGGTGGTACAAAGCTAATAAGATACGGGATAGCTTCTCCTCCTTTGTCGAATCCCACGGGCAACCCCTCATAGACCTCTCACTTTATGTCTCTTCACAAAACTATGCTACAGTAACACGGCCGGTATTCAACACTATACAATATTTTCCACTCCCATACCTAACCCCACCATCCATCCGCTCTGCCGCAAAAGCTCGAACAGCCTATCTCGGTCTCTCCTCCCTCGATATCGACAAAGGAGATGGCGAGCCTACAGGAGACAGATCAATCATACCAGAAAGTTTGCGCAGACCGAAAAACACAGTCTCGAGTTTACTTGCTGCAAATCCCGAAACAAGTGCACAAATCCGCCTGGACGCTCTCGCCACCGATTTCCTAAAGACATTGGATAAATTGCGAAGCAGGAAGCAATACTTCGTCTCGGAGACCCAGTTCTCGAGTCTAGATTGTTTGGCCTTGGGATATCTATGCCTCATGCTCATACCAGAACTCCCACAACCATGGCTGGCAAAAACCATGCGGAAGAAGTTCCCCGGACTGTGCACTTGGACGGAGGAGAATAGGAAGACGGTATACAGTGCCTCTGTCAGCTTGAATGATGCTCTCCTGACGAAATTGGGAGACTCGGAATTGGATGTCAGATTGCAAAGACTGAGGGCGAGGTCGCATCTACCGTGGAAAGTGCCAGAGAATCGGGATAGATTAAGCACGAGTATATCTTTTGCATCGAATATCGTGGACTCGATACCGGTTGTTGGGCAGCTGAGGAGGAATACGAGGATGAGACAGCATGGTGGAACGACAACAGAGGACGCTGTGCAGAGCTCGTCGTGGCAATATGTCGGCATGATTGGTGGGCTGATTGCCAGTGTTGGGTTGGGTGTTGGATATATGCTGCATGAGGGATTGATATCGGTTCCTTGGCAGGAGGAAGAGAAGAAGGCTTCTTCCGGTCTGGCGGCTTTTGGGGATGCAGGAGAGGCGTTGGGGTTTTTTGCTAGTCAGTTGGATGCGAATGCTTTGGCAGAGAGGGAGATAGAGAAAAGGAATGCATCACATGGCGAGCCGGTCGTGGAGGTTGACGTGGAAGTTAAAAAGGGCGGCATAAAGAGCGTGGATGTTATTAGTTGAATGTTCAATATTTAAAATGTTAAATTATTCCCCAAGCAAAATTTGGAAGGAGCCTATGAGCTTGGAAATGGCCTAGGTATCATCTGCTGTGCAAATTTAGTTATTCGCAAGTGCTCATAAGATTTAATATTAGGAATAACCTGAAGTCTCTTGTCTTTGCCTATTCCTCTCTACTTTAAGCGTTGAAGCGATCATTTGGCTAACTATAAGTACGCCCTGGTTTGAGAATCTCGTAAGAGCCAGGCATTGGTTGAAGTGTTTCCAGAGATAGATGATCAAGGTAGCTTGCGCACCTTTGCTCCGGACTTGAGTTACATTTTCCTCACGTCCAGCTTTCCTTCCGTCTTCAATTCGTTGCTTGAGGGTTGAGTAGTGACAGGACGGCTTAGCCAAGTGAGCGTGCTTGAGAGGTAGAGAGAGAGGGCTGGAAATGATCGGTGTTAGTTGATGATTTGGCAATAGTTGAGAAAGTGACAACAAGAGAACGGAGTTGAACACGAATACGGATGGAGGGGGGTGGGTTTGTAGGGCAAGATGGGTTGGGTGAAGTGTATAGGTTGCTAAGAGAGGTGGTTTTGTTTTTGGCTTTATTTGGACGGATATTAGGATGGCTAGATAGATGGTCCTATGCTAGGTGACGCGATGTGGTTCTTGAACCAACAGAGACTGGTTTGTTGGTTGATTTGGAGATGTATTGGTGATTGGCGATTGGTTTGGAGATGTATTGGTGAAGGTGCTGGCTATTTATATCAGGGTTCAAGGAGTTGTGGTGGGTAAAACGACAGAGTGGATAAGGAGACAGGGTGAATGAAAAGAAATGAGGGATTTACATGATAAAACATCCATTTTTACAACTGAGAAATGAACTTCGGAGAAAATGCTATTTTAGATACATACGTGAGCTCCATCCATTCTAAAATGAATGTTTCTGATTTTCCCTTACTATGTATAAACTTCTCCAGCGGTATGAATTCGCTCTCAGTCCCTAGTCATTACAAATTAATCAAGTATAAACCAAAAACCCCTCACATCGCTCACATCTACACTACATCATTCTGTGGATTTCTCGCTCTCATCCTCCCTAAATTTGGCAGGTAACTGGTGATATTCCCAAACTGCGGAAGCCACCCACTTCCTTCTAGCTCTCCTCGTCCTTCCTGCTGTCTTCTCTGTCTCGGCTCTTCCTCCTCTTCTCTTTTCCGCTGCAGCTCTCGTTGTCTCTGCCTCCTCAACTGTCTTTGATAGTGATTCGCCCTTGCAATAGCAGCCTCCTTTTCCCATTGCTCTCGAAATTCCTTCCGCTCCCGTATCACTTGGCAGACGCCTTTCCAAAGCGCGGGAACGGCGGTGAAGATTCCCACCAGCAAGGGGGATAGTTGCCCGGCAGAGTATATCTTTGAACTGGAGAGGTCAATGTGGTTGATGATGAGGGTCCTCTCTACCCAAACTATGGTGAGCCCAAAACCCCAAGCTCCATAAAGGAGAATGTAGACTCTTTGGGACCACAGCACGGTACGTTTCTCGCGAAGGCTTTGATGGCGTCTTGCAATATCTTCAACTAAGTTGTCGTTCCAGTCGTCCCATAATGTAGTCCAATCCTCATCTGTCCGTAAAATACTTTGCTTCTCTCCTATACGCGGCGTTTCATCGCCGCCTTCCCCTTCATTCATTGCCTCGTTACCAGGCACTCTATCGGCTTGTCTTACTCGATTCGCCTTTTCACGCTTGTTCTCTTCGCCTTGGGTAGCTTTCCAAGCTCCAAGCCCCATGCCAAATATTGCCATTGGCAGGGTGATAATGACACCAGTGAGGCCAAAGATAGCCATGACTTTCAAGAATACAATCCAGTGGTGATTGTACATGTTGATGTTTGCATAGATGAAGAGTTTTGCCACGCACTCTCGTCGGTGGCCTCGGTCTATGCCGACAAAGTACAACCAGATCGGTGTCACGATTGCAAATGAGGCTATCAACATTGACCAGCTAAACCGCTCCTAAGTTAGCTTCATTGTTGCGACGCTAGGATGAGGATTGAAGAGAAATTAAAGAAAATGATTCTCACCCGATACCAAATGGGTCATCGCGATACGGCTCAATCATAAGTCTGTAATCTTCATCTTCCTCATCTTTCTTTCTCTCCTCTTCTTCACTTCTTACTTCCTCCCTTTCCCTCTGACCCCTCTCTTCAAAAATCTCCTGAGCATCCAAGATAAGAGCATACACACAAGTGGGAATAGGCGTGACCAGAAACATTGGAAGGAACAGCACCAGTTGTTCGATTATGTACCATTCCAAGTATTCAAATCCGCCGTCATGAGTGCCGATGAATGTGCTTATCAGGGTATTTGTGGCTACGATGTTGAAACCTAATCGGATCTTCTTGAGCTCATTTTGGAGGCCTGAGATGAGGACTAGGAGTGCGGCGAGGAATTGGAGGTAGATGCTGATGCGGACGCCGAGGCCGTAGGAGTCTGGATCGCCATATAGGTGGCAGGGTGTGACGGATTGGACCACAAACGTGGCATTTTCTTCGACGTAGTGGGTGTATTGAAAGGTAGATGTGATGCAGGAGAGAAGTACTGCTATGATGGCGAGCATTCTTGGTCTTCTGCCTGACAAGAGTCAGCTCTGGCAATCCCAACATAAAGATTTCTACTTACAAGTTCCTAAAATATTTCGAGGTGGTCGAGTTGCTTTTCAACCGAGTCGCTAGTTACTACAAAGGTGAGACGGCACGAATAGACACTAAAACCAGATCAAATGTTTCTTAGCTGACCCGCGCAATTCAAGAGAGAAAAAGGACAGCGGGGTAAGATATCCTCAGCCTGCTCTCTTTCTTTTCCCTTGCCTCTAGGAAGGAGGGCAACTATCGCCTTGGCGACAATACCACTTTAACAAAAGTCTTGGCTCTTCTTATCAATCCAACGATCCTACCTTAACATCGGATCATGGGACTATCATTCTTATTATATTGGGTTGTCCGCCTTTGCCATTAAATATGGTAAGTGTCGAATGAGATTTCGTGGTCTAGTGTGGCTGCAACGTCTTAGCCGAAAAGGGGGGAGATGGGTTCAGCTCGGCTCAGTGTGGCTGGCGCATTGATACTCGGTTAGTTTATTTTAGAAGCGGGCGCTAATCATACAAGCACTCGAGTCCTGTTCCGACGCGATTTTGAGGGGGCAATGGGGTCGAATTGAGGATGTGGGAACGCCCGCAATATCTTTCCTTGCAAGGTGTGGGGTAAGAATCGAGATCGACATGTGAGAGGTTCTTTGGTGGTCTAGAGGTTGTTTAGAAATTAACTCAGACCAAGTATGCTTAATATGTTAGTTACCATTGCCCTCGCGAAGAGCTTAAGCATAACTTCATTACTTACCAGTTATGCTTTTACTTCACCTTTTTCTTGTTCTCTACCTAGCGGTTATCGCAACAGCGGGAGCTAACCTTAAGTTATTTAAAGCGACCCGAAATGTTACCCTTTTAGCGCAGCGAGCTCTGAGCTATAGCCCGGCCATGGATCTGTGCGGCCAGGGGACTACTTGTACGGAGGCGTGTGGGAGTGATTATGAAGTTTGTGCGAGCTGGAGTGAGATGTTGCATTGCTTTAATCCGGTAGCGGGGCAAGTATGCTGTGAGGATGGGACTGGAAGTATGTCCTATTACTTATAATAACGGTGGAACTGGATTGCTGATATTTTCTTCTCGTAGACGCATGCGATTCGGGGTATTATTGTGCCAGTGATGAAGCGGGGGGTACGGAGTGCTGTCCTAATGTAAGAGCTATTCTCTCTCTCCTAATATTTTTCTTGGTCCTCATCTATTTCTACCAGCAAAAGTAGTTAACATTTTCAAACAGGGTACATCACTTTCCCAGTGCGCAGCAGCGATTGGCATATCGGTAGGACCTGTGACCTCGAAACAGCTTTTTACAACGCAAACGACGATGCTTCAAGTGGAGACAGTTACACAATTCATCACGAGCTTAGCGACATCTTCTCCATTACCAACAACAACAGCTACTCGGAGTGCGAATGCTTCGGTGGTGAATAGTACGGTTGCTGGGGGAGGGCTGCCTGCTTATACTGGGAGCGGAGCAAGAGTATACGAAGCCGCAGGGAGAGGAATTTGGCTGGGAATGGGGCTGGTGGTTGGGGTTTTAGGATTTTGAGAATGTTATGAGTTTTGATTTGTGAGATTAAACTTGCAGAGCATTTGGTCCGCCAATGCATAATCGAAATCGAGTATAGAGAAAAGAAACAGGTCAATTATAATACCCTTGTAGTCCTTTAGTATACGTTCCTAGCAGGAAAGCCATTGGCACTTCCAGCTCGGATATGTCATATCTAATACATCGAATGCAATTTTACCACGAGAACTCCCTGTGATTCCAAAGTTTGACAAAAACTCTTGACTTGATAGCAATCTAAAATTTCCAAAATTGAGTGTCGAAAACGTTTTCTTTTCATATGCTTTTGAAGTTACAGCGTCCTGAGTTATTGGGGTTGTTACACCTCTGCATTACACCGCAACAGTGCTTCTTACAAGTTATCAGCTTTCAGCATATTATGAAGTGACGAGCTTTCATAAAACAACTCATTTGTTCGATTAGAAATAAGTACCTTTATTTAATTTTGAACATAGGCCTCGCTCACCTCAAAGGAGATATTAGATATAACATGTTCCTTCCGCCGCCTTTCAAACCTTAAGAATACTATGTCGCTGTCGCAGCCTGGTTCTATTGTCGAACTTCCATTTGACTTTGCTTAAGGATCCATTAGGATCTCCAGTGCTTGGGTACAAGATATAGAAATAATATTTTTCGAGAGGCGAAGGCATCGAGAGAAAGAAAAGTTGGGCCTTAGAAGTCTTAGCATACATTTCACTAAATAACTATGTAGCATTTAGGGAATTGCCCGTTTAAGAGCGAGAACTTACTCAATGTACTTTTTGAATACATTTCGATAAAAATCAAGGCTTATGAGTCGCCGAAAGAAGATTCCCAAGGTCGAATCTCATTTTTGGGGCCTTTTAATTATGAGGATCTTAGGGAAGCTAATATTTATCTAACCTCTACATCATGCCCTCGCCTCTTGAGGGAGGAACTTCTTCATAAAAGAGGTGCGAAAATACTGCAAATCGAACCATTTTCTAGGGTCAAAATTATTGCATCTATTCAAGTGCCTGCAATGTAATCGTAACATGAAGATTGGATGCCTTGCGAAAATGGAAGGAGGGGTAGCTGGTTGCCTAACCGAGGCGGAGCACACCACTCTCACTTCTTCTACCACTTCCATTTTATTTTCTCCCCCTCTCTTCAATACCCACAAAACACTAATATGGACGACTATATCTGCTCTGGTTATATTCCTCATCGCCTTTATCGGATCCACTACGAAGACAGCCGAACCACATATTCTCCCGAAGACGGCTTTACGGCTGCAGACACGAATACAGCGTTTGCGCCTGGTGAAGCAGGCGTCAAGCAAGCCATCGAGAACCATGTCATGTGGAATCGAAACACTTCTCCGTTCATCTCCCTATTCTCTGATAAACGCCATGCAGTAAATTGGGCCTGCAAAGAGTCCTGGCATGGAACAAATAATAGGGAAGGGAGAGATGATTGGACTTTACATACTATCGACACCTCTGAGTTGAGAAAGACAGTTCGAATTATCGACCTCGACGACGAACTAGAACTCGATCTTGACTCGGACATAAAAGAATTTATACAAGGAGAATTTCTCTGTCTCCATCACATACCGCAAGCTGCTATCATTGAAAGTGAACATGCAGAAAGAGCAAAGCAAGGTACGTCTCCGTCAGTGTTGGTTGGGCTTCGATCTGATTGTAAATAGATATGAGAGGGAGACGTGGGGTACAACGGGAAGAGCGATTGGAATGTTATGACTATCTAGCAGGATATGATAGTGGTGATAGTGGTAACTATCTAGCAGGATATGGTAGTGGTGATAGTGGTGACTATTCAGCAGGATATGTTAGTGATAGTGGTGAAAGCGAAATGTTACAAGAAAATTGGAACAGCATCCATGAGAGGCAACTAGAGGAGAATATGGGGAAGTGAGACTGTAATTCTTGTATTACATTCGAGTGTTTGAACGGCCTCATATTGGAAAACTTGCCTTGAATAAAGAGTTCACCAGCTTTAAGTATTTTTATTCCTTCCTTGGAGCGGTATATTTTATCTCCGCTCTCGATTTTACGAAACTTTACCTCCTGTTCCTTGTTGTCTCTTCTACTGGAAACCCCTACACTTGAGATAATGGAGTATATAGTTGAACAAGGAATATTTGACCTGAAGTGGGCCTTAGCAAATGCTATCTACGTAATTCTTGATATCGTCAAAGACCTTATTCCGCCCCCCCGTAACTCCAACGCTCCCTAGCTATACAACGTCGCGTTACTAGCGCCAAAAAGCACAAGCTTCCAGATGGGAAAACCCGGAATTACATACAATGTAGTGCAATGGCCTATCCTGGCTTGAGTAAGCTTACCACAAATTCATTCTTTGAATTCGGAGTTGTATAATTTAGAATACCGCGGTTGGAAAGACGGTACTAATCTATTTCCATCTCAAATTCTCATCATACCCTGACAATTAGCAAGCAACTTTCTAGCTCAATCAATGTCAATAACCACCTTCCCAACCGCCTTCTGCTCCCACAAATACTGAAACGCCTGTACCACCTCCTCAAACCCAAAAACCCTCTCATCAACCACAGGCTTGATCCCATTAACCTCAATGGCCTTATTCATATCTTCAAACTGAAGCCGGCTTCCAATCATGATTCGTCTCGTTGTTACCAAGGCCGTATGCGCCATAGCCTGGCCACTAGATCTTCCACCCCGAGTCCCGATTACGGCTATGACACCATCGATCGCTGCAGCATCGCATGATTGCTCCATGGTGTTAGGTCCTGTTTTTACTCTCATTAGTTGCTTGATCACAACGAGGTTTTAGGAAACCACAAGGACAAAATTGAGCCATACCTCCAATCTCAAGAACAAAATCCGCCCCTCTCCCATCTAGAGACAATTCCTTGGCAGTCTTTCCCCACTCCTTATTCTCTTGATAGTTAATAACATCCTTCACTCCCATGCCCCTCAAAATACTCTCCTTCTTCCCATGCCCACTCGTGGTAGAAATAACCTGCGCGCCCCCAGCTTTAGCAAATTGCACAGCGAACAAACTGACACCTCCCGTCCCTAACGTAACCACCGTTTCTCCAGGCTTCAAGCATCTGTCTCCCCCATACAGCGCATTCCATGCCGTGAGCGCCGCACAAGGTAGTGTAGCTCCCTCGCGGTAGCTCAAAGAAGCTGGGATCTCCACGAGACCGTTCTCGTTGAAGACACCATATTGGCGTAATGCTCCGTCCATGAGCGCGCCGAGACTGTTCGCCGCGTCTTTTCCAGTAATGGTACCGGCGAGATGGCTCTGATGCACAGTGCCGGCGACGCGTTGGCCGGGCTGGAATCGAGTTACTTTGGGGCCGGTACTGAGGACGATGCCTGCGAAATCGGATCTGAGGAAGTGAGGATGTATTAGTTCATGGCATGCTTGAGTAGTTCTGTAGGTGCTTACACCGGGACGATTCCGTCTTTAATAGGCCAGTAGTATGTTCCCTTAAAACGATTCATCAGAATTGGGTTTAGGTAGATGAAGGAGGCCAAGGGGGAAGATCTCATCGACATACCATGACAATCATCAAGTCTCTGTAATTCAGAGAAGCGGCATGGACCTTGACCAGGACATCGAATTCGCCTAGTGCTGGTATCGGAGCCGTCTCCAGCTTCAGGTTGTCGAAGCTGCCTTGGCCTCGAAGAGCCCATTGCTTCGTAGTTTCTGGTATCGCGCTTGCCATTGAAAATTCTTTGAGACGTTGACTCGCATTCAAATATCAGAAAAGTAGAGCGAGGAAAGCGTCAGACCTCAGGACCACCTTCAATTTCCTACCTCGAAAGCTGCTGCTGTTCTTCTATTTTCTATAAAACTCTAGAGAAGAATTGATTTGGCAAGGTGGGAAGGGAAGTGGGCAAGACTTATATTATTAAATACTGGAACTTCCGGTGTTTTGCGAGTCCGTCGGAGAGCATTCCGTCGGACAGCATTCCGTCGGAGAACATTTGATCCCCTTCTCCGCGCTCTTTATTAGCGATCTTTGAGATGTCAATTCTGGCCACCTCACTCATATCGCGCGACGTCTTCAACTATTTTCAACATGCTCGTCTCTTCCACATCGACAATTATTATTCGAGTATACATCTTGTGATTCGGGATTGCGACATTACTATCTGGAATTTGATTATCTTCAAGACTTGTTAGGTTGGAAAGAGTTGGAGAGAAGTTTGAAGCTACTTCTTTTAAGTCTCAAGAGTACGGTGTAACGTCTTAAAAAATTAAAGGCATAATGTTAGGCCCAGAGCCTCTAGTTCACCAGCTTATTACTCCCTACTAATACCCAATCACCAAAATGAAAGTAAATTAAAACAATAACTGGTGATAAATAGTTAGCAGCATTCCCTAACAAATGATATCAACACCCTTTAGGTCTTATGGTCAGGAAGATTATTCTATTCCCTTAACTGCCTTATATGACCCACGTGATGTGATGTTGCCACATGGTGTTTATATTCAATATGTATGAGAACCTACTTAGAAAATAAGGGGGTCATATATAAGGTTGCTGAAGTTCTATAGCGGCTTGTAGATATATAAAAGAGACGATCAAACGTAAAAATGAGGGGTATTTTTGGTAATCACATGAGGATCTTGCTTTGTTTCTCTGGTCACGTTTTATCAACTGACTATTTAGAACACCCAATGGTTTGATCCGATTTTCTTCCAATTGTATGTTTGGTATATAAGATAGGAACTAACGATTAAACAATTATACTTCATTGTTCAATTGTCTTTCTTCTTCGTTCCGCATGGTGCAGAGCTTAATTATAATGTGACTTAGTTTCGACACTAGTTAATACTTACCCCGCCTTTCTCAACTCCGAATCAAATGCCTCAAATCTCACGATCCTCTTTGATACTTCGTACAAACCAACAATGATCCCGGTTAATTTCGACCACGATAGCCCGAGCATGCCTCCACATAGATAGCCCAATGCCCCCATTCTTTCATCGACTGCCGATTGAAGTACGGATTTAAGATTAAGGTGGTTGCACCACCTGACTTGAGAATTATCAGATGTCGATACTAAGGAGGCCGAGGAAGATAGAATGTATATGTACGTACCTGACTCTTGGCCCTACTACTTTTCACGCAACAATCTGATGGTATTGACATCTACTCGCAAGATCGCAAGCTTGCCTCGGACCTTTACCAACAAATTACATCCAGGAAATACTCTTTAACCTCATAGGATACACTATGGATATCCACTCTGCTGTACAAGGGTGTAAATCTGCGTAGATGGTCCGAGGGGAAAATATCAGTAAAGCATAATAGTAGAGTGAAATAATATGATTTTATATATACCCTTCAACAGTCGTCGACCACCTCTGCTAAACATCTATTCCTACCTTTCAACCCGCCTCTCGAATCTTTCAATGCTACTACATTTAAACCAAGCTAATTTTATCTCGCTGTTTGTATTCAACCAAAGACAAGGAGACATTGCAATTTTAAGCGGATGTTTTGAAGTACAGGAAGCCAGGATAGCAGCCTCACACCACTACATTTTTCTATGCAAGATATTTTCTTATGCCGATGGAACGATTCACAACGCATACCGCGTTTGAGATGGCTATTTACATGCTACTATCATTGAAAGACATTGAGAGAGTGTTCAAGTAATCCTTTACCCCAACAATAAGTTTGTACCGTACTATACATTAATTTGCAAATCCCCGCTTCTCCGACCACACACCCCACCTCGAGTCCAGTTCCTCTTAAAAGCTCCACGCCAATACCAACCAACCAATCCTCCTGTAAAATAAAAGGCTCAAACCTCACAATACAACTGCCATTCCCAAAGCCCCCCCTTCAATCGACTCCAATCCTACCCAAGCCTCATCATCATCCATCACCCATCACGACAACCGGCTCGAACTACCCAGCTAGTAAGTCAGCCGGCATAAAACGCCCAGAAAAAAAGGCCCAGTAGGCTCGAGGCAAAGCTCACAGGAACGTCGGGCCTCTCGGTCCGAAACCAACAACAATAACAACAGTAACAAGGGAAGTGAGACAGAGGGGAAAAGAAAAGGAGAAGAAAAAGAGGGGAGAAGAGGGAAAGAAGATGTTGAAAATGATACTTAGGCCTAGTAAATAGAAGAAAACAAGGAAGGGAGGGAGATATAATATAATATAGCACGTACGATAAGTAATTCAACGAATGTACTCGTAATAGACAGGTGTATTGTCGACCCCATTATCACGGTACAAGTAGAAGCAAGAAAGCGGAGAAATAAATAGATTTCTTAACCCAATTAACTAACTAATTAACCAACTAACCAACTAACCTCCAATCCACGAAGTATCTCCCTTCTCGTCCATCCATCACCATCTCCCCTTCTCACGCACACATCCCCTTCTCACGCACCTAACCATGCACACACCCATCCATTCCACCATAGGGTAAACGCGGGCGTGGATTGAAAATAAGGTTATTGAATCAAGGTAGACATGATGTGATTTGCTTCGGAATCCGGATGTGGCACGTGTGCGTGCATCCATCCACCCATACCTACATACCTACATACTCACACGCACAATCGCATATATCGAAATTAGCATGACTCGGCTGGGTTCCGAACTAGCTAGTCAGGGTTTTGGGGTGAGGAGGGGAGGAGGGAGGGTTGTGGGGTGGATTAGGGGGATTGGCGCCGGGTTGGATATAGGAGATGTAATGGGAGTTTAAAGGGGTGTTAACAGGTTTGCATTTTGGACTTGGGTGGGGAGATGATAGCTGGGATAGGGTTTGCTGTTTGTTTCATTAGCACAAAGGAAAAGCGGAGGGAGGAAAGGAGGAATATTATTTGTAAAATTCGTTTAAAGCGTTTTTTGTCTGAATCGCGGTGTAGTTTGTTATATACGTGAGTGAGGAAGTAAAAGACTAAAGTTAAGATAACTGCTCTTAGTATTCCCAGTTGTTTACTTTAAAAGCATTATACCTCGCGTAAGATTAGCTTCAGTCAAGTTAAGTTAGTTAAGTAGTATTCAAAAACAAAGGTAATTCACTACACGGGTTCGAGTCAGGTCAGTTCATCAGTCAGCCCGTCAAGTGGGTGGTTGGCACTAGACAAACGTCTCTTAATTGATTAATTGATTAATTAATTAATCAATCGATCGAGCGATCGGGCCTAGGGCATTTAGTGCATCCCATGGTCAAGGTCCCGAGTCCGGCTCGTACTACCGCAGGCGTCTTCTTCTTTCTCGTGCTATTTACATGTATTTTTAAAAGAGGAGTTGAATCTGTGTTTTGGATTTACATGTTATATAATATGAAATGAAGATAGAGATGATATGTATCGTGTTCTTGGGTGGATATTTTCTGTATGATTAGTTTAAGAGGCTAAAGAGTTGAGATGGGATTTAAGGAGGGAGAGAGGGTGGGGAATGAGGGAGGGAAGGTGAGATTCGTGCCGCAGAGCGAGAGAAGTATCTTTGAGGCGTAGATTACTACCTACCTATCTACCTGCTCATCACAATCACGTCTACTCCTTCAATTCGATATGTTTCGATTCACGATAACAGTATACCAACCAAGCAGGCATGTCTTTAAAGCACTACTTATCATTAGAGATACGATATGATACATATATACATTTGATAGGTACTATATAGTACCTAAGGTATAGCAGGCAGCAAAGCAAAGCATACTACAGCCCAGCAAAACGCAGCACAGCACCGTACAATCCCAAAACCCACCAACTCCATTAGTCGCGAACACCCATCCGGATCATCGCATGGATATATAAAATCCAATGCACAACCACCCCTCCTTCCCTCCTTTCCTCCTCCGCATCAAGCTAGCCACACACACACGGCATAGAGAGGAGAAAACCTGGGGTAATATCTTTATTTAGGCTCAATCCGAAATGACGCTACTCTACATCATATCATACGGAGTACAGTAGATGCTGGGATGGATCTTCCCTTCCCTTCCCGTCGTCGCTTTTCATTGATTCGATGTGTCACCCTGACTTGATCTCTGACTTGATCTCAGCATGATTGATGATGACGATGCAAAAGACGAGGAGGGTACTTCCTTGCACTGTACTTGTACTTTTTTGTATTTGTCTGGATTTGTGGTTGTGGTTGTGCTTTCACGCCTGACTCCTCTACCTGGGCTTTAGTTTTTGTGAGAGTGGGGGAAGCGGATAGGGGAGGGAGAGGAGGAAAAGAAGAGGATGGGGGTGTGGATGTGGATGAGGGGATGATTTGATGTGATCTTATTCAATCTTATCAATGTAATCCACTCTTCTTTACTCTCTCTGAGAAACATCTTCCGCAACGCCATAGTCTCAAGTAGAACGCATGAGATAGTTACTTTATACATCTCGATACCTCCACTCCCATCCCCCTCCCCTCCCTCATTTCCCCACACCTGATTCCGCTCTTGTGGGGTAAATATAGCACCCTACATCAGATTGCCCTACCTTATATTAGCTCATCCTAACCCATATTACACTCCATACCACAATCCCAAACCCTCACATTCCTAATCTCAAACAAGGCTGATCGATCAATCCCAAACCCCAAACCGACAGCAGCCTCTTTTCACTCTAGTCTGGGGAACCGACGCAGGAACGGATCATCGTCGGGGCCCAAGCGAGGGCTTCGTATTGGTGATGTACACGACGTGCAGCATTCGGCCCCGATGTTTACAGTGCCGCACCCCTCCCTCTGCATCCGCATGCCAGGCTTCCCCGCCAACGCCGACCTTTACTTAGTGGACCTTGGTGTGCGAGTTTGTTTTGGTGATTGTAGATACATGTATGCTTGTCAGAAGAGAGATGGATGGATATCTTTTCTTCGTCCACCGCGAGATCCATCTTCAGAGCTTGTTTTTGCCCCGCAAGAATATAGAGAAGTGAGAGATGGATTTTGATGTTTGATTCCGCGAGAGCGACATGGAAGAGGGAAAGACCCATCCAGCCAACTTTCTTCCGGGACAACGGTCGTTGATCTCCGACACTAGACTTCTTTCAGGGCCGTCGTGGTCAAGGGAGAGGTGTGCCATCAGCGGTCGTCCGTGTTCACCAGAAGGGCGTCTTTATCAAGCACTGCACCAATCATGATCCGGGAGATATATTGGCATGAACCAACTGGCAGGACTCGATGAACCATTTGATGATTGACAACACCGGTTCCATGTTGATGAACCATTGACAGCTCTTCGCTTCATGCTTGGATCCTTGGCTGGATCGACACGGACCTTTGACCCAACGAGACGGAGGAGGGGAGTGTTGTTCCTCTCACCTGTCAAAAGTTGCATGCAGCGACTCCTGCGCGGAGCAGGATCACTGGGCCTTCACTGGTGGACGACGAGATCAGATAGATACCCTCGTCTGGTGGAGGCCTGGGGAAGTGGAGAAGAGGCGAGGTGGTACAAAGTAAGGGGGAGAAAGCGGAGAGAGGGGAGAGGGGAAGTCCAAGCAGTAAAGAAGTGTAAAAGAAATGGATACTTACTTATTCCCCCCTCATCGTCCCCTCCTCCACGTGAGACCACCCTTGCGATTTGTGATATACTCCCTCCTCACGGACTCTCTCCTCTTCTCCTCTCCTCGCCCGTAGGATTCGCATCTCGCAGACCCCAAAACCCGTGTCCCGCTCCATAGAGAGAGTTGTGAGCCTGTCCGGTGAGGGGATCCCGCCCCATCGTACTAGGTTGGCATGATGCTCCGGAACCGTCACATCATGTATGGGGACCCCCTTTTTGCTGGTAATCCTCTCGACCACCCCTTCATCCTCGGGGCGTCCCTTTATCCAAATTGGTCCCATGCGCACTATCACACCGTATTGAATCGATCCATAAAGCACCGCGGCCAGTCTTGGAAAAGGAAAGAAGAAGAGAAGAGAAAAGAGCCGTAGCAACGGACGAGAGAGACTCTGCTTCTTCATCGCCATCCCCATCCATCCCCGGTTGGATCCTCATTTGATATCCATCACCTCCCCCCGCCGTCATGGCCGAGATCTGAAGAGAGGACCGTCCACAGAGAAAAGAGAGCCAGACTGACTGTACCGTCCGAATTACCAAAACCCGGCCCCTCACGCCAGATGGTTATTCGGTAAGGGCCCTTAGCTTCGGCTCTCCTGCATCGTCTGATTTCTTTCCCTCGAGTGCTGAACCATCGAACTGAACGGCCATCCGATCACTCTCTCTCGCCCCGAGTCCGCCCATTAAAACGCTCTTGATGCCGGCAGCGCTCCTGACGACCTGACGACCTGACGACCGACACAATGGCATCGAGCCTCCCGTATCCCAACGTCTACAAGTTCTTCAACCAGTTCGCCGCGCCCAACCAGGCCTCCCCCGAGCAGTCCTCCCGCAGTCAAGGCCTCCGGAAGAGTGGGCCGAGGTCGAAAACTGGATGCTCGACGTGCAAGTACGCTGACTCCATCCCGAATTTGATTTTCCCGTTCTTTTTTGTCTGATTCTCGCCATTTTTTCTTCTTTTTTTTGGGTTCCTGGCTGGAGCTGGGGGGGAGGGGCGCCCTGATGCTCTGGCGGGAGAGCGACCATGATGCATTGCTTGCCTTCGAGACCTGGCCAACTCTCGACTAACTGGTGGTAGACAACGACGGGTGAAATGCGACGAGACGAAACCCGGATGCGTGAGATGTCAAAACCTCGGGCGCGAGTGTGGAGGATATGCTCCTGAAGCGCTGGAGGAGTCCTCCAAGAACGCAGCCCCCGTCGCCATCCACCCGCGACCGATGTCTGTCATCACCTATGCTCCCTCCTTCGCCATCCCAGGAACGCAGGACGAGCGACGCTATTTCCAGCGGTTTTGCGACAAGACAGCTCAGGAAATCTGTGGCTCCTTCGACCCCACCTTCTGGACGGAAAAGGTCCTCCAGCTGTGCCATCATGATACCCCCATCAGACATGCAACCATCGCTCTCGGGGCTCTGGCGAAGTCTCTCGAGGTCACCTCGTTCCCCACGAGATTGTCCCTCTCGGGCTTTCCGCAGATCGATCTCAATCACCTAGACGAGCACCATCGATATTCTCTCCGGCAGTACAGCAGGGCCATTTCGGCACTCAGAGCCATGCTGGCGGATGGCAGACGGCATCTTAGAACATCCCTCACCTCGTGCGTGTTGTTTATGACCTTCGAAGCCCTCCAGGGCTGCTACGACGGGGCCCTGACCCATCTCCGTGGTGGCTCGAGGCTGCTGGCCGACTGGAGGACCGCCCGGCGCGGCCAGAGCTCGCGACTCTCCCAGGACTCGCTGTCGGAGATCCAGGACGGGCTGGTCGACGATCTGGGGCGCATGTTTGCTCGTCTGGACGTCCAGGGCCTCTTCGTGCCGCCGCCGTTCCCCATGCCCGAATCCGACTGGGAGGACGTCGTCGTCGCGGAGCAGTTCGACAGCGTCCAGGAGGCGCGGGAATCGTTTGATTTCCTGATGCAGGGCATCGGTCAGTTCTACCGGAAATCGGTCGCACACTCTCAATCGCACCCGGAGCGGCTGAACGCGACGTGCTGGCTGCAGCAGCACAAGCACTACTCCACGCAGCTGGATCAGTGGCGGGTGTCCTTCCAGCGGGTCTTTGCAGAAGAGCTCCGCGGCGGGAAATGCACCATGGACTCGTCGGACATGCTGAGCATCTATTTCAACGTCGCCACGGTCCTGCTCGCCTCCAGCTTGGAGCACAATGAACTGCTGTACGACGAGTTCACGCCCCTCTTTGCCGAGATCGTCACCAAAGCCCAACAGCTTATCCAGAGCTCCGAAGACCCGAGTAATTCCTCCCGCTTCACGCTCGACATGGGCACCATCCTCCCGCTCATGGTCACGGCCACCAAATGCCGCGACCGGAAGACCCGCCGCCAGGCCATCGCCGTGCTCTGGTCCAAAGCCCGCCGGGAAGGTCTCTGCTACGATACCATCACCGTGGCGCGGCTGTGTGCCTGGCTGTCGAGTATCGAGGGGGAGGGCATCCAGGAGGACGCGGTGCCCATCCCCGAGGCGGCCCGGTATACGATTAGTTATATGCATCTCAGTTCCGAGGAGCGTTGGCTGGCCGTGCAGCTAACGTCGGCGGTGACGAATACCAGTGGGAATCATACTTATAGGGAAACGACATTTTCTTGGTGAAGCGAGCGAGCGAGCATGAGTGTGTATGTGTGTGTGTATGGAAAGCGTGGAGTTGGTTGGGAATTTTTTTTGCCGGGGGATATATCGATATCGATCTGCATTGCAATTCATTCATAGGGAGGGGATTACTGCCTGGGTTGGCGAAATGGAGAACATTCGGTCTGGATTGCACCGTACTGTACTGTACTGTACCAGGGGAGAGCCGAGGAGCTTAATGGCTGGTTCATATCATGCATCTCGGGGATGTGAGAAGGGGTTGAGGGATGGGGGAGGAGATGTGGTGTATGGTGTAAGAAAGGAACGCATCCATCACGTCAATGAATATATGAATAAATGCAAAGACGGTTGGTTGATTAGGTCGTGGAAGCACGAGCGAGCGAGCGACCTTGTATGTACGTTCGTTCTCATGGCTTAGCCCAGCCTGGCCTGGCTTGGCTTGTTTATCTTAGTCTTCTAAGTAAGCTGCTAAGTAGGGTGCTAAGATAGATGGTTTGATGTGGATGGAATGGAACGGAATAATGTAATATTTATATATATATACGTATAGTTGAGACAGGATGGGTTGGGCTGGATAGGATTCGATGAGGTTGGGATTTATTGGATGAGTTGTATAGCATGGATGATCTGTATAGGATGGGCGAGATGGAATGAATTGGCTGGATGGAATGGGTTTGAGTTGAATCTACGAGAGAGATTAAATCGGATCGGATCAGATCTTATCAGATAATCAGAGGAAAGAAAGAAATAAAGAAATGAAGAAACAAACAAACAAATATTTAAATACAGAGGCGAGTTAGTTTAGTTGTTTAGGTATATATGTATAAATGTTCTTGACGGGAGGATGGGATAGGTAGTGTTTACTATTAATACTAATACCTCCACCACCTCCTCCCCCCAAATCTCCAACTCCTTTCACATTTTTCACAGTTTTCCTTTGTTTATGGGG
This sequence comes from Ascocoryne sarcoides NRRL 50072, assembly GCA_000328965.1. Taxonomy (NCBI): domain Eukaryota; kingdom Fungi; phylum Ascomycota; class Leotiomycetes; order Helotiales; family Gelatinodiscaceae; genus Ascocoryne; species Ascocoryne sarcoides. The sequence goes on along the minus strand of KB205949.1, from coordinate 211,143 downwards.
GCAAGCCCCCAAGCCCCCAAGCCCCCGGCCTCGCTACGCTCGAGGCTTATTATATCCACTTTATACTCGGGATTTATATTTCAAAATTTGAGATCGCGGGGTTGGGTGGATGGGTGGGTGGGTGCTTAAATTAAGCTACGAGCCCTACCTTATACATCAGTCTGGCCCGTTCAGTACTGTATCCCGGATTTCAATTACTTGATATCTTTTTAGCTATAACTAAGAATAATTCAATTAGGAGTAAGGAGAGTGATTAGTCGTGAGGCGGTATTTTGAGAAGCTCTAGAATCTAATATACTTACTTTGGAATTAATTGGGTTTATGGTTAGAATTGGGGGGAGGAGGAGGGGAGAAGATTTCATTGGTAGGGATGGGGTTTTTGGGGTGGGGGGTTGGGAATGGGCGATTTTGGCGGAGGTTTATGAGGGAGGGGTTGGGATTGATGGGGTGGGTTAGTTGCATATGGATTATGTTATTTGTTAATTAGGATATGGGGTTTGGATTAGCTTTGGGGTATAGGTTATGAGTTATAAGTTTTGAGTTATACGTGATAGATTATAGGTTTATACTTTCTCGACGGGGAAACAGTCCCGAACACTCCGCATTTGAGATTTACTAAATGTGGTAGTAGAAGTATACCTACAGGTCTAATAGATCTACTGGCCAAATTCCCCTTGTCAGCGAGAAGTCTTTAGAACGCTTGACAGAACTGTTTCGCCAGCGAGGAAAGTAGTTGTTAAATGGTAATATAAATGCATTTTGATATTAAGAGTTTTCTAGGGGGGTGAGTGGCTAGATTGAATAAATACTTAGAAGCAGGTTGTTATGAGGAAGCGAGTTTTAGCTGGTACATGAACTGTGGAGTACAACAAAAAGGACGGCCTCCACGGCAGTGGCCCTCGGAGAGCCAGCGGAGCGTCATGATGAAGTCAAGGTTGAAAGTAGACACGTGATCGATCTATCTTCTAGCATCGGATGGTGAGTCAGCATTGAAGCCACACTTGAAACCAGCCACCAATAGCACGTGCCTTCAATTGCAATTTCACCTTTTGACATGCTTGAGCCTCAGACATCAGGCACCAAGCGGGGACAACACATCCTTGCATCCTCGCTAAACTTTTCCTCCCACAATTTTGCAATTTTGCACATTTTCCACAACCTCCAAACCCAAGTCGACAACCCTCTCAATTCGCCCAACACCGAATTGACCTCCCCTTCCCTCTCGACAATCTATCACATCGACTAATCATGGCGGACGCACCACGAGGCGGCGCCGCAGCAGGACGCGGAGGCGGATTTGGATCTCGCGGTGATCGGGGAGGAGAGCGCGGTGGTGATCGAGGCCGCGGCCGTGGACGACGAGGACCTCGTCGCGGCGCCAACAAGAACGAGGAGAAGGAGTGGCAACCCGTCACCAAGCTCGGGAGATTGGTGAAGGAGGGAAAGATAAAGTCGATGGAGGAGATCTATCTTCACAGTCTGCCCATCAAGGAGTACCAGATTGTGGACTTCTTCCTGCCCAAGCTCAAGGATGAGGTTATGAAGGTATGAAGACTTTTTACTATTTCTGCCGATTCTCACATGGGGGTTGGACTTGTGTACGTGGGCGGAGAGGGAGATTGGGAGGGTTGTTAGGGAATGAGAAGAATGCGGATTGGCAGAGACAGACAGATGCTAATCAGACCTTGAATTTAGATCAAGCCCGTCCAGAAGCAAACTCGTGCCGGTCAACGTACCCGATTCAAGGCCATCGTGGTTATCGGTGACTCCGAGGGACATGTTGGTCTCGGTATCAAGACATCCAAGGAAGTCGCTACTGCCATCCGTGCTGCCATCATCATCGCCAAGTTGAGTGTCCTGCCCATCCGCAGAGGTTACTGGGGTACCAATTTGGGAACACCTCACTCTCTCCCCACCAAGGAGTCTGGAAAGTGTGGTTCCGTCTCTGTTCGTGTAAGTACTCACGTCTCCCTTTATACTTTGTAGTTGAAGGAAGAGTAACTAACTCAGATTGACATCAAAGCTCATTCCTGCTCCCCGTGGTACCGGTCTCGTTGCCTCCCCAGCCGTCAAGCGTCTCCTACAACTCGCTGGTGTTGAGGATGTCTACACTTCCTCCACTGGCTCGACCAAGACATTGGAGAACACGTTGAAGGCTACGTTCGTTGCTGTCGGCAACTCGTACGGATACTTGACCCCCAACCTGTGGAAGGAGACGAAGCTCATCCGCAGCCCCTTGGACGAGTTCGGAGACACTCTCCGTTCAGGCAAGAAGTACTAGATTCTTTCAGCGTCAGCGTCGGGGTAGGGAATGCGTTTCGCGGCATGGGTGTTTTCGCTCTTGTATGCATGCATAGAGTCTTTGGACTTGCAAGGTGAAGCTGGATTTCGGTTCGGTAGATGATCGCCTAGGAATCGAGAGCTTCCATATAATATGACTTGATCCGAAGTATGTGATTGCATGATTGATATGTGGGGGGTAAGTTTATGCATGAAGTGAGTAGAGAGCGTTGGGGTTGGGGCATTTTCCTTTTATATAAAGCCTGCAATAGCGAATTGCTTGATATTTAGCGGCGAGGAAGGGTGCTCAAGTGTGCACTTGTCTGTTTACCTTTCTCAAGGTTCCTAAAAGGTTATTGTCCCATTTTCTCTTTCTCTTTCCCTTTCCCTTGTATCTTTTACGCAACGCCGCAACGCGGAATTGCGTATCGGTTAGTGGTGAGGAAGGAGTCTTTCTGGGTATATTCCTCGATCTAACGTTGTCGACTTCCTAGAATAGAAACCCGGGTCGCGGCTCCTTTCTTTCTCTTGTTTTCTCTTCTCTTCTCTTCTTTTTTCTTTGTATGATCGTACTGTACTAACTATGCTGTGCATCTTTCTTTTTCAGGACCTTTTCCCGGACGTTTTTCTGTACGTTTTTCTACATCCATGTATGTATGTATGTGTTGATGTGTTGATGTGTACAGGATAGCACTACTTGAGCCTTTGGTTCTCGAATTTTGAACCTCGAACCTCGAATCGCGGTCTCGTCTTCTGCTATCCTCTCTGTCGCTCTCGCCCTCGCTTTTGAAAGAAAAGAAAAGAAAAGAAAAGAAAAGAAAAGAAAAAAAAGATCAACGCACACACACACACACTCTCCTTGTTTTATCTTTCGTCTACCTTTGGTGTTACGTCTTGGTTTTTCGGCTTGATTGAGCTGGGATTAGGATCGGGGTTGGATTAGATTGAGATCGGGATTGGGACTCTTTGGTATTGGTTTGTTGGGTGTTGGTTTGGGTGTTTGTGAGAGGGTGGTGAGTGAGTAGTGAGTGGGTGGGCGGCTGGTGAGGAGGGGAGAAAGAATAGACAGGTGTTTGGTCTGGGATCCTTGGTTTGGAATTCAGCTTTGTGGGTGGTGAGGAACTGGGGTTGAGGTGGTAGGCTGGGAATCAAGTTGGGATTTGGATCGGGATTAAGGTCGCAGGCTGTGAGAGAGTCGAGTCGGATACTTCTCTGGTTCTGTCTTGTGGGGCGGTAATGTGGTGTGGAGGACGAGACGAGAGGAGATAAGAAGAGAGAAGGGGGAAGAAGGGATTAGGAGACAGGAGGGAAAGGAGAAAGAGGAAGATGCCATCGAATGTGAGGGCGAGTGGGTGGTGCGTTACGGTGCTTGTGTTCGTGGTTACGGCTCTAGTTGTCGGAGCGGCGTTGGTTAATGTGGTTTGTTTCGAGGGAGCGGAGAAAGGGAAGGGGAGTGTAATTGTGAGTGCTTTGGAGGAAGAGTTTATGGGGAATAGTGGTACGGGAGGTTTTGTGAGAGATGGGAGGGAAGTGGGAGAGATAAAGAGGAGAGGTGGAATCGGAGGCGTGGGTGAGGTGGCTGGGTTGTTTGTTGCTACGGCGGTGACACAGGGGTATAGCGAGGGTGAAAGTTCGAGTTTGGCTTCGACTTCGAAAGGGGGTCTGGGGACAATGGATAGTGTGACGCTGGAAGCTACGGCTGATGTTGCAGTTGTGACGGGGTTGGTTGGTAGCGAGGAAGGGGTGGGAGGGGGAAGCGTGAGTGGAAGTGGGAATGGAAGTGGTAACGTGGTTAACGAAGCATTCATAGTGCTAGCGAGTTTGAGTCTTGTCACTAATGTGCAGGTAGAGAGTACGACTGGAGGAGATGGAGGAGGGATAGCGGGGTTAGCTGGATTGTTGGGTGGAATGATGGTGACTGGTGTCTTCTCCTCATCCTCATCTGGCATTTCCAAAATGGAAACATCGACAGCCTTAACGCAGAGTACGACAACGATATTTGCGGCCGGAGTGGTGGTGGGGGTGGTTAGTTCTTCCGGAGTTGCAATGTCTTCGGGGTATGGATTGAGTCCTGTGTCGAGTGGTGTCGAAGGGGAGAGTATAGCATCGTTGACTTTTGGGAATTTGGCCAGTTCTTCGTCGTCAGTGTCTTCGATTGGGATAGCTCTGGTTACGTCTAGTGCCGTCCTTGCTGATATGACAAGTTCTTCGGATTTGAAAGGTTTCGAGACTTCGTCGGTCTTGGTCTCTAGTTCGTCCATCAGTAGAGGAAGTGCCTTGCTATCAAGTCTTACTCAAAACACCGCTGTAGCGGAAACTGAGAGCCTCGTCTCTTCTTCATCGGCTTTCCTTTTCGGTTTGGATTCCACGGCTGCTTCACTCTCATCCACGGTTTGCGATGTGGAATCATCGACGATGGATATCCCAACTTCTACTTTTTCCTCTATATGTGATTCTGGGACGGCATCAGTCACATCTATATCCCTCTCTCCAGTCATCTCATTGGAGTCCTCGGCCTCAGATGCGGGGTCTGCGTCGACCACTTCGGAAGTATCATGCTCTATTACCTCAGACACACCATATCCATCAATCCCCCAATCGACACCTTCTAGCGTCTCTGAAGTATCCGAATACAGAAATTCTGCTCCCCAATCTGTATCCTCAACCTCAAGTCGATCTTCTTCCCCAATAGTCTCAATATCGTCAGACTCGATGTCTGTCTCCACTCCTCCCGCAGTAGCGACAGCTTATGTACCTCTTACAGTGGCAAAGACGATGTCTTGTGCACTACCATCTATTAGCATCAGTACAATAACAGAAACAGAGACGGAGACGGAGACGCAAACGGAAATATGGCAAAGTGTTAGTATTAGCACCGTGACGGAAGTCCGGGTGGAGGTTATCACCTCGTTTATTACGTTTACGTCAAATTTCACCGTTACTCAAATTCAGCTCCAGATGGAGACAGAGACGGAGATCGTGAGGTATGTATCATTATCTCTCTCTGTCCTTCTCCCATCCGTATCATCATTTCTCGGTTCTGGAAATATGTCGTGGGAATGGCGGTGCTGGTAGCGGCTCGCTAACAAGGGGGTTGAATCGTAGGTCTTGCTCGAAAACTTATCATGCTGGTTCTGGTGTTAGGGTTGGCAATTTTACCCACGCGAACTGCACTTTGCCACTGGGTGTGTGTCATCATGCATATCATGGCAATTATGTAGCTCCTTTGGTGGCGGGGAATGGTAGCTTGCTATCTGGGCTTAATGGATCGACTACCGGCATGGCAAATGGGACTGGGACCTTGTCTTCTTTGACGGCAACTGGGAACAGTGGTAGTTTGAACGTGGTGGCGAGTGTGGCGGTGATGTTGCAGGGTGTACCTCCGTGAGTACATCTTTCTTGATTCTTGATTTCTTTTTTTTTTTTGAAGATGGGAGGTGGGGAAGAAGGTTACTAAAGGAACGGGGTGTCGGTGAGTAATGGCTGATGAGAGGTAGGGAGACGACACGTCCGACTTTGGTGGGGACGAGGAATATTGCAGAGGTGGCGTTTGAGACAAGTGGGTTTGGGGCTAAGGCTAGGAAGAGGAGGGGGAGGGGCAGAAATAGGCTGGAAAAACGTGAGAGGGGTGGTACATGAGAGATGGAGATCAGGATGGGAATGAGAAGAGAGCGTAGGTTTATGAGGGTAATTGGTGAGAGTAGAGCTTGCAAATGAATTTTAGGCTTGTCTTGGTAGTTATAACTAGTTGTAGGTTTAAAGGATTTGAGATGGGTTGATTCTCGAGCATATATAAAGCCTCTTTCCGACGTGGATGGAGTAGAAGGGACTGCTATATTGAGTTCGCATCTCATTAAGAGTTTTCCTGTTTCCATTGTTGCTCTTGCTTCGATTTGCGATGCTAGGCTCCGAGTGTTTCTAAATAGGTAAATTCACCGTTGCTAGCTGGGGTACGTCTGCCACCAAGGCAGAAGAATGTGCTAAGCTATCCTATGTTGAACTCATGCCCGGTTTAGCATTTTATATGAACACCTAATGTGAGTTGAGAGAAGATATCATTCGTATGAGTTCTTCGTGAGCTAGTGTTGATGAAACTATTCAAATTAAGGTTGCAATAAGGAATGTTATTGTTGTTGTTATTCTTAGTTCTGTTGTTGATATTAGAATCGCTTTATTTGGATCTTGTTAGATGGAGGGTTTGTTATTGTGCTAAGGGGAGATGGAAGGGAGTAGGGGTCGGGATCGTTGATGTAGACGTGGGTTCTAGTGGGTTGTAATATGTATCCATGTTCTTGTTTAGATTTACTCAACTGAAGGGTTGAGTGTATTCAATGAAGTAGTTGTATATCGTTTCTTGGAGTTGATATTCTTACGCTTGGTGGCTTTTATATCCTTGCGGCGTGTAGCGAATGAGATTAGCGAGCAGGGTGGAGATCACGGACTGGAAGCTTGGGGAAGCTATTATTTTTGGTGGCTTGAGAGGGGGGATTGATGTCTTTGCTTTTTCTGTGATTCAATTGGGTTTTCGTTTTAATATCGGGCTGGGAGGAAACGAGGCGAGGTGCTGGTCAAACATTTCATTTTTTGTGGGGTATAAAAGGGGTGTCTTTTCTCACAGGTAAAATAAGCTTTTGAGCGCCATTTAGCAACTGTTAGCAGTAGGATAGAAAGGAAGACGGGCAAATGAGGTTTTGCTTGCCAGGAGGAGCTGTGGGTCTTTATTGTAAATGGGAAAAATCGCGAGGTGGGGACTGTTTTCTCTATTGTCTACCCTGACTTTAGTTGGATGTTGGAGGATTTTACAAGCGTTAGGGGTTGATAATTGTTGTCAGGTGGAGACTTGCTGTCGAGATACTGGAGTTTCAGTGAACATAGTATGTGGGAGATCAACCAATAGCAATTGATTAGATTTCATCAGAACTGAATGAGAATTAGATTAACATCGAAAATGCATTGGTTAGACCAGGCTGGTTACTATTAGTTTACTTTAATCAAATCAGTTTTAATACTAATTGAACACCATACATAGGAGTATTGCAGTAGGAAATATTCCTCACTTCCGTAACAGTGCGAGATTGAAGCCTTTTATACACCTCATAAGAATTTCAAAAAATCTCTTTATTGAAGCGAAGATTAAGATATAAAAAAACGAAGAAATCCCTGATAAAAGCGTTAGATTTAGTAATTTTCATATGAACTAATACTATTATAAAGCCCAATTACTCCTTTTTCTTCATATATACTATTACGAGCCTTTGAGCTCCGTAGGCATTAACACCCTAATAACTTATCCACTATTCTTCTAGATTCCCTTCCACCTGGTAATTTCTAGCAATGAGGAATAACACGTGTAGAACGGGCTAAAGCAGACCTGCTAGCTGATAAACACTTCCTTTAGATTAGACTGAAGAAAGGAAGATAAACTCGCTCTTGCTCTCCGCGCTATCCAACGTATTCCCAACAATCAAAGAGATGTGTTCGATTGTACTTGTTCTTAATATCCATCGGTCTGTTGTGATTTGAACCGAAGAAAGTCTCTTCCCAGAGATATGCCCCTCCACCCGCGCTCAACTTCTTCAACAACTCGAGTAATTCCAAAAAGCCGCTGGCGGCATTTAGGCCTGCGCCTAGACGACTCAGCCAGCCATCTCTATTCCCAAGCGTCGCTAAAATGTGCTTGTTGGCGGCACACAACAATAAACGTATTGCGGACTGAGGCGCAACTAGCCAGCTAATCTTTCAGTCTGCTTAGCATGTTCAACTAAGGCTTTAAACTTAGACTTTAGAAATGTTTAATGTTTAGCTCGACTAGTTTAAATACTCTAGCTATACCTAAATATCTCTTAAAACCTTATTTTAAATAAAAAGAAAAAGAAAGTGGGGAGCAAGATGAAAGCCTCACATTCACTAACTTGGATTTTATTTGTCCTTCATAAAAACCTCTATCGTACAAACTATTTTGCATAGTCTTCAAACAGTATAAAACTAGTACTGCTAGTCTTGGAGCTCGTTATCTAGGTGTATTGACCAAAGACAGCTAGTTAGCTATTGTGCCTGCTAGCCATTATGAGATTCCTATAACAGCGATAACTAAGAGTTATATTACGACCTAGTGGTTTTGAGAAATCAATACTAATTCTAATGTGCCTCCCTGCATCTCGACTGATCCTTCTCGCGCTACCATTTTGGTTGTTTAACACAATTTTTCTGCCATTTCCATATCCGCTGGTGGGTCTTACTGCGCCTGCTCAGTGACTAGTCACCCTCGGTCCACCCCCTTCCCACCCTGAGCAACCTAAGCCTCTGAGTAGTGACACGATAGCACATAATGTAAGCTGGCTGCTGTGACGTTAAATTGCCCAGTTTAAAAGATCATTCATGGAGACCCAAACTGACCTTCAAGGAATCTAAACCAGACCCTGACATTTAGGAATCGGGAAAGTCGCCTAAAGTTTGGTGGATTGCTCAACTTGCCGAAGTCGATAGGGTCACTGAAATGCTGTCTTCATTGAACGCAGACTTTAGAATGCCGAGAATAGAAGTTCTGGTACTTGCAAAATTTCTCTGCCGATGCTTATGCCCGGTATCTAGATTAGGTAGCCTGGCAGCTGATCGTGCTGGCTATTCCCCATATAATGTTGGCGCTTCAAGAGCGGGGACTTTAGCAGGCTCTCTGTTCATTCGCACACGCTAGGATGTCAAGGCTCTAAGCCGAAGCCGGCATCTGGATGTGCTCTTGTTTAATGGACTCCGTACGATGTCGAGGTCCAGAACTCCAGCTGATCAAGCTCTATGTTGATGAGCACACCATGTGATGGCAAGTTTTGAAAACTCGGCGATCTGTTTCAGCTATGTGCTCTCTGTCGACGTGGATACTGTGGAATACAGATTCTGGGGCGTTGAGGTTGGAACATCCAGCGGTCTCTTCGAATACTATCATCGCCATTATCTCAATGCACAGGCTGTACTCATGGCTGAACTGCTCCTTGTCAACTGCCAGGCGCACGACAAGATCCTAGACCCAATCGAGATTGCGTCAACTGGGGCAGCGAGAATGTCCTGTATACCGAGTGGCTCGAAAGGAAAGAACAAACTCGCTTCGACCTCTCCTTGTTAATCACGAGGTACCGACAAAACTCTGGATACAATTCAAATTCCGGATGCTGCTAACCAAACACTCCTAAGTCGTGGAGGTCAGTTTAGACGACGAGAAACGCCTCTTGTCAGCAGGGCTCCACATCAAGTCTTAGGAACGAATCGAGAATGTCGAACTGCGTCCTTGGGCTTTTGATCTATGAGTTCCTTCATCGTTACAACTTCAACGTACGGCGTTGTCGAGTATGATCTCGGGCAGAATTGGCCGTGTCTTACATCTCTGCTTTTGTCCCCTTGATTTGTTAAGGTGCCAATGACTAGTCTTCTTAAAGATATGAGGTTCGCAGGTGACAAAGTCTGCGAGGCCGTAATCTTTGGATTGATCATAATAGCCCGTCACATTGTGCGGTGTTCGATTACAGTGAGGAGTGATGGTCGGTTGACTTTGGGAGTACTGACATGAGATTTGGTGAGATGCTTTCCGAACGACCAATCGTATAGTCGAATCTGGGAGGCCTTCTATGCGTGCAATAACTGGAAACCGAATACTATGCTTACGAGCACTGAGTACTCTCGATCCCTGGTTAGGTAAAATCAGCCTTAAAGGTTGGCATAGTAAGTGCCTTATGGAGCTTCATTTGGTGTGATTGTGTAGTTGTGTAGTTGTGTAGTTGTGTAGTTGTGTGGTGGGAGGGGTAAAACACGTAAAAACGCGGTTTTGACAATTTTCGCTTAGACTTAATCGCTACTTCTTGCATAATGGCGGAGATAGAGAAAGGCATTTATTTGAGAGTTCAGGAAGGGTGAACTGCGAAAGCTTTGTGGAGACAAGGGAAGCGATCTCTGAAATCTTGTGCGGCGGGGTGTACTGTTTAAGATCGATAGAGGCACTGAATTGGAAAATTGTAAGATTCAGCCGCTTGCCCAACTTCCCAAGATCCTGGGGGGAGGGACGAAAAAGCCTGGGGCCTGTGCAGAATATAATAGAGTGCGATGGAGACGGAGCAGTAGCTTTAAGAGAATGAGGACTCTGGGAAGCTTTTTAGGACTGAGTAGAGTGTCCAAGACAAAATTGTCGGAAACAGAGAACAAGCTCTCTAGGTGTATCGTAGGACGGGCTGAACTGTTGAGCTGGGTGGAGGAGGCTCTCTGGGAGGTTTGTAGAACTGGACTGAGGTTGAGTGCTAGTTGGGATGGGCAACAACGATTTCTGGGAATAGCAGGAGAAGCTATCTCAAAGTAATAGCGGACTGGAGCTGGTAGTAGTGGCACCAGGCTCTCACATGTCGACTTCGGGGAGCAGCGTGAAGGAGGGTTCTCTTGAAGTGACGGCGGACTAGATTTGAATCATTCGTAAGAGGACTAAAGTAGGATATAGCGATCTCAGAGGATAATATAAGAGAAGGCTTTCTTGAAGTGACAACGGAATAGGCGTGAATGGCTTGTATAAGGACTAGAGCAGGACATGGTGGCCTCGGAAGATAACGTAGCAGAAGACTCTCGAGAAATGACAACAGACAGGGCGTGAGGCACTGAGTAGGAAGTTTTCCTAGCAACCGAGAAATGAACAGCCCGATTTTTGCGAGCCGAGAATGTCTGGAAAACCATGCTCATTTGGGCAATACAAACAGAATTTCGAACGTTTCAAGCTGCATGTGAGAAGACTAGGATTGTCGAATTGGATGACGTTGATTCTGGGTTCGGATGGCCACATCTTGATACTCCTAGACTGGGATAGGAGTGGTCTGCCAACTAGAAGTAGTTTCTGTCATTGAACTGGTGCTGTGCCTTTGGTCTTGACTTTGGACTCGTCTGTCGACTTGGAGTTGTCTCGTCTGAAGACTCGAAGTTGGCTGAAGCGATCCCGTCTCCGGACTAGAGTGGTTTTGTCTGTTAACTCAACAATCATTGGCTCTGGAGTTGAACTGCTCCTATCGGAAGACTTCAAGTTGACTCGAAGTGACTCGTCTCTGGACCAGAACTCGATTTTCCCCTTGGCTTGGAATAGTCTTCTCTTTGGACTTGAAATGGTAGCTGTAGACGAAATCGAGAAAGATTTGGCTGATTTTGCCGCCCTCGTTTGCCACCACATCCACAGGAAGTCAAGTTGTGGAGTGGTGCTCAGGGACACCAAAGGTGAAGGTGAGGGTCGGACTTCTATCCCCATTGAACGGAGGTGAGTGGTAAGCAGTATGGCCATTACTTACCCCGAAAGATCCGGGGAGCATCCATCTTCAAGCTGTGCAGGGTTAGCAAAATACCCGACGTTTAAGGGCCGTCCTCACCCGCGCGATTTTAGCAACAGCTCTCCGGAATATCTCTGATCAATCTCTCACCGACTTCAGGAAGACGGGTCCGTCTCCGCCAACCATCCACCTTAAAGAACCCTTAAAGAAGGGCGCGATGCTATGACCAGCATATCGGCGCTGTGAAGCTCTCCCTGCTCGATACGCACACCCACAATCACATCGAAGTGTTTCTCCCATGTCGGCTCTTCTTGGTAGGGCTTCCTCCAGCTCCTCCCCAAGAAGTGTGCCGTCCATGCTTCTTGCGATGCTTGGAGGGGGTACTCCGGGTCTTTGGAAGCTCGACGGGCTTTATACTCGTGGGCTCCAACACGAAGCACATCGCCGGGGCTTCTAGCTGAAGAACCACAATCTTCGCAACTGTTTTCCGGCCTAGCGTCCGACACCAATGCCGTAGCAGGTGCATGACACCTCTTCCATTGTCGTTGGCCAACAGGGCAAAAAACTGCTCATCCAAAGGTCCAAACTCCGTCTTCTCCTCGCTGCTCTGCAAGGCGACGTTGATCAGTGCGAGAGTGCGTTTATTGGAAATCTGGAGTCGCCAAATCGCCGACATGTTGCTGGGGTCAACCGCGTGCTGCTCCCACAACTGGCCGATGATAGTGGTCCAGCGCATCATACTCGGCTTGGGAGTGAAATCTTGGTCCTTGAAGTTGTAGACACACACAATGACTCCATCTTTCCCGTTCATCGCATTTTGGTAGGGAATATGCTTTGTGCCCTTGCACTGGACTCGCACAAAGGAGTAATCCCCCACGTCTCCCTCTTCGTTCAAATGAAGTGGGAATTCCGATTCTTCTGGAATCCAGGCCCCTCCCTGCATCCAGTCGACATCATACGCCTCTTCCACCAGCAACCCACCACGATCGCTATCTCGGGGATCGGCCAGGCGCTCCTGCAACTTCGCCCAAATCTCTCTTCCCTCTCGTACGGCCGCCGTCCACTGAACTGGTGTCGCCATTGTATCGTCCTGAAAATATCCTCGTAAGGGTCCCAGAGATACACAACGAAGCAAAACCAAGCATCGCGGCAGTAGAAGATCCTTTCTCGCCAGAAACGACCCGGCCGTGGTTGTCCCTTCTGCATCAGAAGGCAAGAGCGAGGCGTGCGCCTCGTTCTGGATCTAGAACGAGTAAAATAAACCGACAACAGGTACATAACAACGTCAAAACAGGAAATAAATAAAACGAATTTGCTTTTAGGAATAGCAATGGTCTTGCAGTTTTTGGTTCTCTCATTCTACCTCGTAACGCGGTATTATAAAGTGGTTTAAAGGCTCCCGTCTACAGCTGGCCATCAGATCGGTATTCACTATCTGTAGACCTCGCTGCTCTTGATTAGATTTGAAAACGCTCTTCATCATGTGCTTTTTTAACATCTTGCCTTATGGCTGCGCAGTTGGCACCGCAGAGAACTTTGCTGTTCCAGCAGTACCGTTCTGGCGTAGTTTGTAGCAACTTATATTTACTTGCATAATATTATCTCCCGCTTAGGCTACCTCAAGCGATTGGCTGAGAAGTGTCGTTCGGAAAAGCTGGTCATGTGACAAACACCGAAGTTTCCACGCCGCTGGCGACACCTAAGCTCACGAAGGTACGTCTAGCAATATGCTAAAGAAAGAAAACCTCGTCATATTAAGTTTTTTAAGTCCTTAAACTACCTAAACTTAGCTCCTAGCAAGATTCCCGCGGTGGGCGTCCGGTGGAACTTTGAAGGAGTGGCCAGGAGCTAGTATACCATTATAACGGCTAAATCCATAAATACGGCGCTAAACGAGCAACGACTTCGGACTATTACGGACGCATATGCCTTAAGGAGGAAGGTCAAGAATAATGGAGATGAAAACTAAAGCAGTTGAAAGTCAAACTGGCCTATTATATGAAGCTACTTCCTAGCCCAGGAAGTTACCGACCAGACTATTGGCGTAAGCCTGAGGCCACAAATCTAGCTCAGCCAAGGTCATTACTTAAAGAGCAGATCCGCGTCGTCGCAGCATCACAATCCATCCTTTGAACAACCCTCCTCTCTCGTGCCTACAGCTCCCCTCTTCTACTCGGCCACAATCACGAACAAGTTCAGCTCTTCTGATTCGCAAACCACAAAAGACAAAACATATATCCACCTTACTGGCAGCATGGCTACCATTCCAGACGCGAAGACCAAGAACGACGAAAACATCCCGCCAACCGTCGATAAGAAGAAATGGAAGAAGCGCCTATGGAGCGATGCTGAATTTCTGCGCAGGCTCCGAGAAGGGAGAGAGAGGTCCCATCACCAAGGACGCATGCAGCACTTATTCTGTACGCCTGTCAGCCTAAAAACGGATCTTCCACTCCCAGAGTACGCAATCAAGAAATTCAGCTACCCCGCATACCGGGTTGAGCAACTCCAAGACATTTGCAATAAGGCAACAATGATCTATGGCACTGATCCTAATACTTGGGGCGTCCCTCTTTATCAGTACATATTTGGTCAGTGACTTTTTCTGTCTCTTATTTACCTGCCTTTTACTACGCGAGTGAGCTTACATACACACACTTACTCGTATGACTTCTCTCTCCTCAGCAGATTACTGACTCCATTAACAGACATTTGGTCGCATGGCGACATCCACACCACAGATATCGAATTTGGCCGCATGTTTGCTAAATTTATTGAGACATCGCGTAGTGACGGCGAGAAACCTACAACACAAGACGTTCTCAAGCTACATAAGACACTACTCGATGCTGTTGATGCTGCAAAGGCTACAGGCTTTGCCAAGCAAAACCCAGCAGAGAAGATCCGCTTGTTTGTATTCGACAGCAGCTATAAAGCCAACCATCAAATTGAGTACTTCAATATCAAACCTCTGTGTCGCGCTTTGATTATTATAATCGAAAACCCGACTCAACAGCGCAAAAGTAATTTCGAGCAGCAATTGGTTCGGTTAATCCGAACGGGATGGACTGCCGGACTCAGTCGACCTATCAGTTTTGAAGGCTTAGAGATTCAGGAGGTTATTACTGAGAATGAAGTCGTTATTCTATTGCCCGAAGCAGTCCGCTTTATTATGGATTTGGATGAAAATGAAGAAGCACTACAAGTAAGTTGCCTTTTCCCCCCCTGACTCCCCTCTTCTATAGATAAAGTAATTAGTATTGACTGTATAATAGGAGAAGCGAGACCCGACTGTTCTAGAAACTTGGTTAGGCGACCCTGAAGTTCAGATCGGCCGCCTCGAGAAAGCAGCCAAGTGTTCAGAACCTATGTGGACCGCGGGATTTTGGCCTAAGGGCCCGTCTACAGAGTGGTGGGAGCTAGCAAAGACACTCGAGTAAATACTTATGCCACCAGTGGCAGGATTGCTAGATACCAGGATTGAGTTGGGTGATTTGGGAATAGCTTCATTATCTCCTATTGAGGACCCTCTTGCGCTTGAGAGGGAGTGTTGAAATTGAAGGGTCTAAGCTTATGGCGAATAAGCTGGTCATGTAGATAAATAAGAACTGCTAGCCGTCAGAATATAATCATACTTTCTAACCTCTCATTTTGGCAATGGTGAACCACAGCTACATCTCACCACGCAATACATTTGTTGTTATACGTTGCCAACAAGCGCATTTTAGCGACGACGCTTCCATATGGAGATGACTGAGTCGCCGAAGTCCTAGGCAATGCGTTTCGCCCTGACAAGCCGCTCCGCTAAAATTCTTCAATAGACTTTACGCTTTTGGAAGGGTACAGCTGGTGTTTTATAAATGTCGCATAGGGTTTCTCATGCCCAACTCGGGGCTTTCAGTCGTCAAGACCAAAGGTAGGCTCAAATGTAGTGGCCCAAATTACCAACTGCGCACACGTCTCTTTTTAACTCTTAAATCGCATGTTATTCTAGCATCGACTGCATTGCCGACCATCAAGCCTTAGGTGGTCGTGTATTCGCCTACCCCTTCCCTGACCAAATCCACCAGCAATCCCGACCCATCTTCATACCCACCCGTAACATCCATGCCATAGGAATGGAAAAATCTATATGCATCCCCAGCAATAACCCCCGTCCCATCTCACCCACATTGTGCCCATCCGCCAATTGTGTGTCAAAGCAGTGAAGTCTTTGTGAAAGTCCAAACTGTTCAGGTTGTGGGTCCAGATCGCAAGAAAGTTGGGCACGGACGAACGCCCGAAGAAGTCATGGGCCTGTACACTTGACGCTGATATGAATGTTGCGAGCTTTCACAAAGGAGAGCGTGGCTGAAATATGCGATGCGTTGCGAATATCGACAGAGTATGATGCTAGTCTTTCGAGGGAGTAAGTACTGTATGCGGTTTCTTCTGGGTCTGCTGATAACCGAGAGTAACCGGAAGTCCCACAAGCTTCCCAGTTTGTCCAGTATGCCTTTTAGAGAACCTTGTAGCTTGGGTATCTATGCTAAGAATATATCGAATCTACTCTATTCCTTTACAATCCCAATTTAGGGCAACTTAATTCTTGGATATGGATTTGAATTGACAAGCACCTCTTTTGCCGGAAGGCTTTTTATTTTTTTACGATTTATCCTCGCCTACGAGGGGTGTAATCTTACATCTGTCCTTGATAAACTACAATAGTCCCTCGATCCATATACTCCGTTGCCAGTCAAGCTTCAATGTTCTGCGCGGGATGGAGTCAAACCCAAAGAAGTAAAACCGCTTGCGCATGCCACCAATCCAGCATCCCACCACCTCCAACTCCCCCATTCGTTAATTCATTATTGCGACGAAATCCTCATTGCCCACGACCTCTCGCTCCTCTCCCACCACCACGTCCCATATTATTTTTCTGATACCGGCCCCTCGAACCCCTGACGCTAGCCACCTTGCGACTTTTGCGTGTCTTAGATGACCAATCTTCATCTGTATCCATCTTCCCTTCATCCTCCTGCACCTCACTCTCAGTATTTCCCTCGTCTGAAACAAAGTCCGGCACCATGATTTTCTGCGTTCCAAAACATCCCTCTGAATTAGGAGCAACAATTGTGACCTCCTTAATGCCGACGATCTTGTCCGGCTTTTCTTTGTTAACCTTCTCCTTTGCACCAATAGGCGCAGAAGTAGATCGGAGATTAGTATTCAGGTCTAGAAGACGTGGAGTATTCATAGCGACTTGTAGAACAGAAGAATCTTGGCTCTTCTTTGCACTCCTTGCATGAGCGCCCAAATGATTTGGTTGGTGATCGGTGTCCGAATCTGCGAGACGAAAATTATGCATGGACGGTCCAGGGGAAGGAGGTCGGTATGGATGCATATCTCGCTGTTGAAGGAGACCTGGATGTGCAACTGCGGATGGACCGTGAGGAACTGGATGAGAAGGCGTCCCGTAAGGATTCATGTTTCGCATCGCAGGTTGAGCAACTGGGGCGGGAGAGCTAGCATCTGTAGTTGGCTGCCTCTCAGTTGGCTTTCTACAAAGCTTCTTTGGAATTATCACAGCCTCGGTAGACGACCCTTCGTATTCATGATTGACAGCCTGGAGAAATGCATTATTTCTCGCCTGGGGTAAATATTGTTGAAGTGCCGGCTGGGTTGCCTCCCATTCGGCATTCTTCTTAGATACTTTCATTCTAATGGCCTCTCTCCTCGATTGTAAATCCAACCAGTGGGCTTGCGACTTGTGCACATACGAGCTCATGGGGGCCTTTGGTTGCGTTGGCTGAACCGAGAGGGCCGAGGTGTGGATGGGTGGTTCGGCGGATCTCTTGTTTTGGTCTTCGCGTGTTCTTAGGAAGCCTCGTATAACCCCCCGTTTAGAATATGCTTGAAGATCCTCAAAAACACTGGGGTCAAGCTCTCGATTGGCAGCATCCGACTTGATTTCTAGCATCTTTTGAATACGGTGCCATGTATCTATCTTTATTTCCGTGGTAAGTGAGGGTAAAGTTTCAATGGAGGAACCTTGATATACCACTGGCATATTTGTTACGGGCCGATGAATTGGTAAATCGTCAGATGCGGATGCTAAGCCTTCACCCGGCATCTCTCTACGGGGCTTGAAAGGAGCAGCGCGTTCCTTGCGGAGTTGAGCCTTATTGTTTTGGCCCAACTGGGGAGCTGAAGAGATCTGTTGCTGAACATGACGTCGTGGACGATCGACCGCTGTTGTGCCTTGAAGGGGAGGAGATCTGAGGGGAGATGGCTCCTGTCTGTAATCTTGGATGGATTGGAGGTTGGAAGAAACATCCTGGCTCTCCTTACTTGCTGAATCCCGTTCTTCAGTCTCTCGCATATCTATTTGTTCATCCCACTGGGTGAGGTGCTGCTCGAAATTCGGACCTAATTGATAGGGAGTTAGATTTGAAATGAATGGAAATTGGCATGGGCTTTGCATGGAGGTATACCTGGAGCTTGGCCTCGAAAGGATGGTAGAGATTTAGTATCTACAGTGTGGTGATTGCTCTTTTCGTTATTTCCTTTATTAGAAGATCGGGAAGTCGAAGCGGGACCTAAAGAAGATTATGCAATTAGCCATTAGGGAAACAATGAAGTGCAGACAAAACATACTCAGTAAGTTACAGTGTTTTGAGTGGCCTGCACTTCTTTGACTTTGGGTGTCATTACTTTGAGCAGCCTTTTCTATGTTGGATTGAAGTTGTGCTCCTATAAATGGGGCCCAAAGGTCAGCTGGGTTATCATAATATAGGACGTTCCAGTTCTTCGGAACCAACGAAGGTAGCTCGTCGTACGTACGGCCAACAGGCAAAGCTACTTTCGACTTGTTTGAACGCCCTGGGTTGGATGCATTTGCTAAGGTATCCGTAGGGCTCGAGCTGTTGTGAGCATTACTTGTAACCAAGTCAGAAACTCTCTTGGGAAGAAGTTTCATGCGCGAGGGAGAAGCGGTGTTAGTTGTTTTGTGTCCGGGAGTAGGGGTGCTATGAAGAACTGTCGAGGGAGCGAGAGGAAGCTTTTGGTAATAAGATGCAACTGTATCTACTACCTCTCCTACCCTAAGTTCCCCTGAGTTTGACGTTGCAGAGTCAAGTGCCGATTGAGATCCAGATTTTGCGGGTGATCTCTGCTTGTCATTCAAGTGCTTTCGAGGTGTATGTATTGCTGTGCCAGCCAACCGCTTAATATTGTAGGATAAAACGTTTGTTCTGCTTGATCTAGAGGATCTTCGAGGCTGGACGCCTCGTGCGTTAGAATTATGTCTCTCGAGTGCTTCTTCGTCATTGTCCACAACTTGGGGAGAATCTTTCGAGTTTTTAGCCCTACTATTTGCAGCTGACTTCTGCCTGGCTGGAGTTCGGTGAGGAAGTGCTTTCTTTGCCTTCGATGTTAATTTCGAAGACTTAGAGGGTACTGTTGTAACCTGATCTGCTTCCTCTGTGTTTTGGGCACACTCTATATCCGCTTGCTGCTGAGCAGTCGAGTCTTCGTATATGGTTGATCTGATGTGATCTTCAGTTAGATCACTTTCTCCCTCAGCCTCACTTTCCTGTCCTAGTGCTAAAGAGGCTGACGCAGGCTCTATCAAGTCCTCCTTCATTAGGGAGGTTGTGTCGTGTTGGTGTGTATTATTCGATGTTGATGTCGCAGTAGTTACGCAGGGAAGTGGCGATATAGATGCACTTTGAGTCGAAGATGCATTCAGCAATTCTGAGCTTTCTAGTATATGATATTCAGCCGTCCACATTGCCCTAGCTAAGTAGCTCATATGCCGCCATGGATTTTGCTCATTTTGAGGTTGCCCAAGGAGCCGTTGACTATAGGCAAGTTCCTGTGGTGAAGGCTCTGGCAGCGCTCTCAGTCGAATCTCCTCCCATACTTGTGCCTGCCATTCATGAGGTCCTTTCCACTTGTTAGGATCAAGGATTGGTCTGTCATCGTCTTTCATAGTGATGTTCGTGTATGTATCCTTATATTGTAGAATGTAAGGCCAAAGGGATGCAAACGATTCTCTCTTTGCCTAGCCAGACTAATCTAGGGCTGGGATGAATATTGTTGAGGGCGGCTTTGAGTGAAAATCTGTGTAACAAATAGCGTTAGCAGGATTCAAACATTGCACATGTTGGCTTGATGCCGAGAAATCAAGTGATAGCCCCAGCAATGCGATTCTGATAAAGACTTTGGCTATCCCAGTGCTGCGACGTCTATGTCCAGCTGCTAAATTGAATAATTGACTAGATGCCTTCCTTAGGGTTATCTAATGTGGATAAACACGCTTCTCAGTAGCGCTAGCACTATGAAGGATATAATTACTCCAGGGCTGCTCCAGTAAGATCCTATCCGTGGCTTGAAAGTTAGGATGCGCGCACGTCTCTTTAGAGAGCGGTGTTAGATAATTTCACGCGTGTTCAGGTGGTTTCACAACGCGCAATCGACACGAAGAGCTGCCCCTCGAAGCTCCATAACCATCTCCACGGAAAAACAAGCAGGAGATTCGTCAGGAATGCACTTACTTGGATTATCTATAAAGTGAATATATTCCAACACACTGCGGAACTATGAAGGTAAAGGAACGGATAAGTCGTAATTGGAATACGATGAGAAAGAGTGATTGTTGGATTTAAAAAAGTTGTTGAAAAGCGTTGTTGGCGCGAGAAAGGCAGGTTTGAAGTGTGGTCTCTGTTATTTTGTCTTCACAGCCTTGTTGTTGCCTTCAGAGTCAGGCAAGATAAATAATCCAGCCAAGTTGATTGTTTTGTGAAGAACCTTGTCAGTCATTTGAGTCGTTAGTTAACGCTAATTGCTTTTTAAACTGGAATACTTCGCATTCACTCACACAATTACTAGGCATTACATACTTACAATATCTCTAGCATGTTTTTATTGGCAATCAGAAGTCCTTAACAAGCATTTTGATGTTCGGATGAAAGAGCGCTCAGCTAATATAATTATGCCAGACACAACTAATTGACATCCCAATGCCTACTGTATGATAAGGAAACTGATTCATTTCGACTTTGTATGTAATAGTAAGAAGGAAATCTAATATTTTATAAGTTGAATTTTGAGCCTAATTGCGTGTTGTTCTTCTTCCTTACATACGATATCTCATATTCATACATGAACTTAAGTCCTATGAGGTTATTCTGGTTTTTTAAAGCCAGCCGGGGCTGATGTAAGTGTCGCCTTCCGGTTTCGGGCCTTTTTTTCATTCTCTGCTGCTACCCAAGAGCCTGGAAAGTTTGATGGCCCGGCCTCTGCATTTTGATGTGGTTCGTGCGCCTTTTGAACAGGCACAGGAGGCAGCGGTCGGGCTGCTGGCTTTACTGGTGGCACGGGTGGCAGTGGCCGGGCTGCTTGTTTCGCTGGTGGCACGGGTGGTAGTAGTCGGTGGGCTGGGGGATCAGTACGGCGTTCGAGGCTAGGATTGCCATGACGTAGTACCTCCTTCCCTTCATCTGGCGTCCTCTGTTCCAGTTCATTGCTAAGCGAATTCAGATGTACATTGCGGTCCAAATGCTCGTGCTCTGCCGGGAGGGAACGCGTGTCTGGAAGGGGATGTGCTATCTAAGAGTTAGCGAGTGAAGATCTTCAGAGATGGTAAAATTGCATCACAAACCAAGAAGAAGCGCAGCCAAGAACGACGACAAAATAATGTATTTCAACTGCATAGTTGCATAGTCGACGAAAAGAGGATTGGTGGTTGGCGATTGGGTTGGGTTGGTTTTAGATGAATAGGTTGCTAGTTTGGGGCTGCGTAAGATCAATGGTTGGCTGGAAAGAAGATGTTTTGGTCTAGAATGAAGATGATGATAATGGGGACGCAGAATGAAGGTTGAAATGGAGGTCTAACGAGTATTATATACTTCCATTGATGGAGCGTGATTTTTTATAATCCAGCATAAGCATTCCCATCTCTGACAGAGGATTAGGGGGCCCCAATAAACTTTGCTACTGGCTATCTTCTAGCCTTAAATATGATACTGAAATCCTCATCCACGCTCCGTAAAATCCATCGTCTTTTTGTGGAGAGGGGATTTTATGGATTCCCACCCTATATAAACTCTATGGAGGTATATACGAGATATTCGATCCTGTGAGAATGAGACGGTTTTAGAAAGCATCTGATTTGTCCTTTTGGGTAGTAGACTGCACTGCCACTATCAGCAATGGTGGTTAAGATGTAACTATAAATGTTTTGAAATACCCTGTGCTGCGATTAGGCACAAATGCTAACAACATGTTGAAATTGGTAATTGTAGTATTATATAGTTGATAACCAACTAAACAATACCAATACAACCGTTATGTCTTGTAGCAATAGAGGGCTTGAGGGGACTTTAGTGCTTTAGCGACCCGATTAGCGACTGACGACTGACGTAAGCAGTGACTACCATAGCCACCATTCCTAAGGGTGCTGATCGCGTGAGCTGGATGCAGGAACATGACAGGACTATAATCTTACCTCATTCTTCCAAGCCTTAACTAAAGGATGGAATAGTAGCAAATCAGATCTCCGTCCTAGCTTAATTTGTTTGAAGGATATCTTGTACTAGAGCAGAGGGAAAGATGCACGTGCCACCTTTACCTCCTCCTTTGGATATGAAGAGAACTTCAATAATCCTAGTACTATCTATTAGATGCCGTATATCTGCACAGGATAACTGAGTGCTATTTTTCCAGCATAGCCTTTCGATTAAACTCTACATTGAGAATACACGGGATATAAATTGAAAAGTGCAGATTAGATTAGAATGGAAAAGTTACACCAAAGGTAAAGGTTACAGAGGCTCCTTCATATAGCTGTATTAATAAGAAGACATATATACTAATTTTCTTGCTGGCTTAACTTAAACCTGATGGAGAGAACTTTACACATTTAAAAATTGTTGTTTTTTGCCTTTGGTTACTGGCAAGAAAATTATACCACAGGCACTGAAATCTTAATATGAGGACACTTGAGAATCTTCTGAGGGTGGCTAGCTCCAAACCGTATGTTTATAAGAAGATTTTACTACACTATGAATGCAATATATAACTCCTCTTACCATGTGACGGCGTGTAGCATCTCGTTATTCTTGCCAGGTGAACACATGAGTGCCAGCAGCGTCCGACTTAATCCAAGCTCAGATGCAGCTCCGCTTCACCTTCATCAGACCAACCTTTCAGACTCTGAACCTTTTCCACTCTCCCAAGGACAATCAAGATTGAGACGCATTGAAAGGCAAATCCCGTCACCCGCTCCCATTATGGCGCCTAAAGCTACAATCTACAACAACGACTGCATCAGTGAAGAGGATAAATTTCCCCCGACACAAATGCTCGAAGACGATATGTTCAACGAGGACCTTAATTGGGGCTCAGAGCATTCTGGACTCCATCCTCTCGCCATCTTCGAACTCATGGATGAATTCAGTACGATTCCTTCCCTTATTCAAAGACCTTCTGAATTAACAAAGCTTTCAAATCAATTGCTGATGCTTCTCGTGACCAATCTGAACTGCGACAGTCTCTCGCAGAGTATCGAAGTCGGATCCTTGGGTACTGGAGAGGGCAATTAACAGGTGCCACTATAGAAGTAAATATGAACCGTGTGGGCCACAACGGAGAGCTTTGGTGGCAAGTTCTGGAGCTGATCAGGCGAGATGGTCCTCAGTCCCAGAATTACACAGAGAGCTGGAAGCTATCAGTGTCCCTACAATCACTCGTCGAGCACCTGGAATATATTCACCAAACTCCTCTCGTGAGAGACGTCACGAAGCGGTTTCCCTCTCAAGCAAAGCGCCCCGAACCTCTACCCTCACCACTACCGCGCTTTTCAACAGCATCCTCGCTTTCCGAACCGTTATCTCCATTAATGTCACTCCCCACAGCTGATGACAATTTCTCTCAAGATCGCAAACCCCAAAACCATCCACCTAGGACGCACCAACTCACGGGCAACAACCCAAATCTCAAGAATATATCTCAACTTCTGAATCACCAGATTGGCACGTACCGCCTCACTCCCCGCAACTAGCATCATCTAGGTCGCTGAAGAGCCCCCGCCATTCACTTTCAAAACACACGGGCTCCAAAGACTTACAGAACAATCTTAAATCATCCATTCCAGCCGACGAACTTCTACAGATCCGTCGTCCATGTGAGGATGCAAAGCCACAAAGGATGAGTCCGCTGAATCAGTAGAACAATCCTCAGTAAAAAATACAACTCGATAGACACCTCAGGACTATTATTCTGTTCTATGCGTTGCAAGGCTTTTTATGACTTCAATCTGCTTGTCGGTGCAAATACAATGGACAGGGGGAGGAACAAGGAGTCTTTGCCATACGATAGGGCATTGTTTGCATTTGAGGTATATGCACTTGTACAGTGTTGGGAATGATAGGGATTGAGGGAAAGAGGGAAAGAGGGATGCGTTGGTATTTGCAATCTCATAATGCTTTCGGTATTGCCTGTTATACATTTCCCAGCACGAGCATGCCCACCTCTTTCTGGCAGCACTCTCCAGCCCAGCACCGCAGTAGTACTTCCATATTTCCAAAGTATAGAAGAAGGAAATTTAAGCCGTCACAGCGTCAATCAATACAGGTGTCTTTATCTTATTTTTGGTTCAAAATACTTTGCTCCTTTTTCTTTCATGCATTGGTGCTACTTGGAGTGTAAACCAATTTCCTTGGTTATCTTCTAGTGCTTTGACAAACCAATACATCACACGCTCCTTAGCTGGCCGTTGTTTCTTCCAATGCAATCTGGTCCTTTAAGAGGTTTAACAATGCGCCCTGGCAGTCGTCTCTACCCATAAAGACTTCCACAAGCTTCACCCCCTCACTCTTACGCACAGAGTGCAACACAGATTCCAGCTCCTCCCACGTCCTCGCCGTGAAAGTGTTCTCCTTGGCATGGTCTTCGTCATCGCCAAAGAATGAAAGTGCCTGGGTATGGCGCCAAGATGCAATATCGTTATACGCTTGATTTCTCCCGTGGATAGCTCGCTCAATAGTATATCCATTATTATTAATGATGAAGATAATAGCGTTGACCTTCTGCCTGATCATGGTACCAAGTTCCTGGATCGACATTTGTAAGCTCCCATCTCCTATGAAGAGCATGACGCAAGGTGTGACGGGTCTACTAGATTGCAGGGCCTCACGCTCCGTTCTCTCACGTTGTGCCAAAGCTGCACCCAATGTGGCAGGGAGCATGTATCCAATCGAGAGCCAAGTTGCGGATGTGATCATTCGGACATTCGATGGAAATTTAAAGCTGCGGCCACCGTGAGCGGCCGTGCCTGTTTCTGTGAGGACTATATCACCAGAACGGAACAGGGGGTTGACAAAGCGATAAAATAGATCCTGCGTGATCGAGTACTCAGGATGTGTTTCTCCAACCGCTATATTGTCTCTTGGGGGCCCATCCACTTGTACAAGCCGGCTCCGATCCAGATTGTGCAACAGTTGCTCCACAAGCCTCTTACAAGACAGGTCCCGAAACGTCCGTCCTCCGACTCGTATGACCGTCTCCGAGAAGGTAATGGTAACTTCTTTACTAGGGATGATTGTAAAACCCTGAGTGTTGGTGTTTGTGAGATGCGGTCCGAGATGGATGACCAGGTCCGCTGACTCAAAGTATGCCTTGGATTCCTCGTTGCCATAGATCCCTACATAAACGCCATATACATTCTGTGCTTCTTCGTTAATTAGTCCTTTCCCAGACGTAGTCGTCCAGGTCGGCCATCCCGTGCATTGTACGAGATCGTCGATTTGCTCCAAGATTCCGCACGGTCTACTCTCTCCATCCACAAATATCAAAGGGCGTTGAGCAGAGTACATGCACTCAAGGATGCATTCTAGAGCTTGAAGGCTACTATCGATATACGAGCTGTGAAGCGTAGCTGGTAACGAACTCGGTGTGAGAACTGAGATGCTAACTATGTCCTCTGGAATCTCTAGATAGACAGGTCGGCTGTGCAGCAACGCTTGTTGCAAGATCCATTCGATCTGCTGCAAAGCGGTGCGAGGATCTATTAGATTGGCCTGAGCGATTGTGATGTGCGAATGCATTGCCGCAAATCTACGATACTCTCCGTCGGCAAACGTATGATGCATCAGAGTGCGCGACTCTTGAAGTGTTCGAGACGGCGTACCCACGATATGGATAATGGGTACCTTCTCAGCATATGCTCCAGCAACACCATTGACAGCTGAGAGCTCCCCAACCCCGAACGTGGTGATTAGTGCACCGAGACCATTGATTCTTGCATATCCATCAGCTGCGTATGCTGCATTCAGCTCGTTGCAATTGCCAACCCAGTGGATACCGGCAGGTTCGACATGGTCCAACAGTGTCAGGTTATAATCACCCGGCACGCCAAACATAGATCGAACACCAAGCTGCCGGAGCCTCTCGAACAAGTAGTCTGCAATCTTGATTGTTTCTGCCATAGTGGTCGGGAAGGTTTGTGGAAGTCATACACTTTTCGACTTATAGATGGAGGAGAACAAGGCATCAGTTGCAACCATTTATATCTTTTAAGTAAAGTATCCTCGTACCATCTCCCACTTTTCATCGGACCGGTGAAGTCCAAATGTGATATATTCCGTACTAAGCTAAGGTTTGACCAATCAAGCAGCGCAGACTTCGGATTCGGAGATGGGCGATTCATTAGGCAGATAGGGCTGCACTGATTTGAATGAATCTACGTACGAAAAGCCAGTGACAAAAGGGTCTAATATTACAAAAGTATAGAGACGTGATTAACCAATGTGATTAACAAACATATTGATGTTGACGAAACTCGGAGCTCGGATCGGAGTCTCGGAGAAACGGATAAAACTAGTCAAGCGAGTCAAGATAAGTAAACTCCACTTCTCGCGCCCAACTCCGAGCCGAACTCCTTATTGACTTCGAGCAAGTTTACAACCTCCACATCGAATTGTTAGTATGGATTCTAGACGAGCAGCCTACGATCCGTGCAGAAAGGCCAAACTTGCTTGTGGCCATGAGCGCCCTGTGTGCGCACGGTGCAGCCAGAGGAAAGCAGGCAGCACATGTGTCTATAGAGCCTCCCCTTTTCAAGAGGATAACATCGAGCCGAAACCAAGAGCTCAGACGCGATTTGACGGGATTGCTTGACTGTGCTCTCGATACTTGCTTGTCGGCAGACTGCTTAAATGATTTGCAACTAATTCTTCAATATGAAAACTTCATCGTCCACTCATATGTAGATGGGGATCAAAGTAGGCCAAATAATCCTGGTAATCGAGGCTTGAATGCTAATAATCAGGCTATCACTACTGGAGAACCCTTGGAGACGTCATTGCCTCTGTTTTCGCTCTTGGTTATCACGAAGACATTGACAAGAAGCTCTGAACGATATCGCATTCGATTGAGGATCTTGCTCCAGGCATGTGACCGATACTTCCCAAAAGAAGTCTGCAAATGGGTACCACCGCAGAATGGCATGTTTCTTTGGACAAGCCTTGATCTGAGGAAACATTCAACCATGCTGTCTGGAGATCAGAAGCTGACAAAAGCGATGCCTACGAGTAACCAGGCTTGGGATATTCAGGCTAGGATATTATGTAGAGGGTTGAAAAACGGTGTCCAAGTTACTATGGGCTCCTTATTCGATACAACAAAGACACTTACAACAAAGCTTTATTTCCGTATGACTTTTGCTGCGGCTGATGAACTTGAAATTGAAGTGGGCGTTAAAAGAATTGCGAACGCGATTAGAGAGGAGTTTGCTATAGAGACGATTGACTGAGAAAAAGGAAGTTTCAAATCATATTATGCAGTAATTTGGAGCAAAGAGGTCGGAGCATCGAGGGAGCAGAGTGGGACGGTACAGTTAGGACTAGATTGTAGAAATTTCGACGTTAGTTTTATATTTCTCACTTATTACACTAGGTTAACGTTTGAATCAGTCGTACCCTATAATTGATAAACTACTGTTGGGATACTAATATTCATAGGTTTCGGGTGAATTGTAGTGGCTACAGGAATGGAGGGGAACATGTGTGGTCTGTGAACTAACAAGTAGTGCTATGTATAGCATTTAGAGCGACAACTACCTCCTACCCTCACAACCTCTACCTCCTGCAGATTTTTAGCTCTTGATTTTTTTCATGTTCGATTTTGGGGGTCTTTTTATGGTCTGAAGTGATATCCTAACGAGGATGATGATTTAAGTATGATTCCCTCGGCCCGCCTTAACCGCACCGAAATCCGGGAGTCGGGAATTGTGAGCCGAAGTGCCGCACCAAGTAAGGACTGGATCTCGCATCTCGACGCACAATTACCGCGGGAAAGTTCCGCCGACATTTACTGATAGATCTCGCCTCATTTCAGTTCCATCGCAGCGGCTAGGCTATCGTTTGATTCTGAGTCACTCTATGGCTAAACTTTCAAATCCAGCGAGCCTCGGAGCCTCGGCTTATTTCTTAAAAACTAGTTCAAGCCCGTTTCATGGAATCGATTCGAGGCCCGGCAATTGTTTTCTAAATGTGAATCTTCTGCTTCGACCAGAAAGCAGCAATATGTTTGAGGCTGGGGTTAGTCGATATTCTTAGGTTGCACTTGCGCTTTTCTTTCAAGTTGAAGTAGGGTTGAACGTCCAAGCAGACTGAGATATTATATTCGTAGAAGATAAAATACTCATATGCCATCATTACCTTCTTCTCTGAGCGTAGTTACCTATCCTTGGAGTTAACCGTGAGGATAGAAAGGAGCATCTAGAGTTATGTTAAACAAGGTAAGTTCCGGATTCCTATGAAAAGATACGTCACAACTAGAACCCCCCCCCAAAAAAGATAACTTTACTTCGATCCCAAATCGCTCTTACTCTCGGCCATACTTGCGGCCATACTGGCAATTAAATCTTCGAACACAACCCGCAAACAATTATTACCAGAAAATTTTGGTTATGGGGCAACATTGTAGCAATTGATTTGTGTTGGTTTCTATGTGCTTCGTCTTTTCTTCCATCGTAACTGTGTTGCCTCTTACAACATTTCTAAGCTAGACCAGGAACCCCGACGATTAGCCTCAACAACTTCTTAACCTGATGGCGTATAGCGGATTTTTCGTCATCTTAACATCAAAGCCTTTTCTCAATCCTATTTCTCCTGCATTTTACATCACTTCTCGGTGTTTCTTTACCTTCTTTAGGAGACAAGTTTTCTATAGTCGCAAATTGTATGTTTCTAAATTGATTTCTCTTTCACTCCTGGTTTCCCATGTATCAGTAAGGCACAATTGCCTTATGTCAGAACGTTGGTTGCAATGTTCAACAGAATTCATATTATGATGTTCTCAAGCAGCTAAGCCACTAGTTCCATGAACTCCCACCCATACTTCTAATGTCCTCGCAAATCCCGCTAGTAATTATGTATGGCAAGTTTGCCTTGTAAAAGCTTTCGGTCTTTTAAGTCCGGGGAGGTGGGTGTGCGGGGGCAATTGACCCAGCTCTCGCTGAGACCCGAAAAACATTCGCTAACCGCTCCAGAGTTCATCACACTGCCGGTAGAAGTTAAAAGCCGCACGCTAGCCCATATTGTGAGCATGCGTATCAACTTCGTCTGGCTGAAGATAAACTCATTCGGGGTTTTGCCTTGAGTGATGATAGAAATGAGGCCGAAGACAGTGTTTTCGCCCCACACAAAGTATCGCAGCTTATTGATATACAGACGAGTATTCCATCAAAATGCTACTCCAAGTGTGCAAGTCCTAAGACGGCTTAGCGCATAGTTTGTATTTGGTTAAGAAATTGCTCGTGACTGATTATGATGCTTTTCTTCCAAAATGTTGATTCAAAATGGGTCTTCACTTATTTTTTGTTGGTGCTGGCCCCCGTATTAGCTTTTCCACCCAGTCCCAAGATTAGACCTCTTATGACGCAGCTTATTGGAAATTACTATATATACTACTTGCCCCCCTCACATTATCTACTCTTGGTCTGATTTTCTTCATCTTTCTTCCATTCTTTGTAAACCTCCTCGAGTCTCGATCCCTCGCCTAGAGAAAAAAAATGCATCGGTCAGCTATATCCTCTGGGATGTTGGCATTGGCCATCACCCCAATACTCGCTACCCCTTCAAGTATCACGTGGGCACCTACCTTCACCACTGTCCCAGTCATCGACCAGGCTTCCGTAATTATACCAAGAGGTCATGGCAAGCAAAGCAAGGACAAGGTCCATGTGCATGACATTACTACTCGTCTATTGCCTGACAAGTATTACCACGACGACGACAAGCATAGTGTACCTCCTGGAGATGCCATTGTCTACACTGTCACTGCGCCCCACGCTGGCTGGGGAACGCCAGGGTTTGTCCCACCTGGATATACTGTTGATTATAAGACAAATCCGAACTATGAGTGGACAGAAGGTTGGAACGAGGATGACAAGTGGTATAAGGGCCAGAAGCGTTCAGTTGATGACGCCTCAAGTCAGTATACTACTTTCGAATAACCCTCTGGGACTAACACTGAGTAGCTACTTCTGATTTTAATACTGAAATCTTGGATCGCAATCTTGAGACACCTGAAGAATTTCTGAGCCATATCGCTTCGGCCAAGGACGTCGCAGAAGAGATTCGCAGCGTAAACGAGAATGACACGCTCCCAATGATACTTCCAACTGTGGTCATCCTTCCACAAGTCCAAGGGAACCCTTCAGCTAACCAGGCAAACACGATGAGAAGAATAAAGCAACTAGTGGAAAAGCAAGTGGGACTTAACGTCACCGTCGCTGCGCCAGTACTTTCTCAACAAAAAGAATCCGGAAATCAGTCGATTGCAGAGTTCTTGCGCTTGCCGTTATCGAAGGCTAAGGCTTCGAAGCCAAAGTCTTCCGATGCTCCCAAAAAGGATTCACCGGAGTCATTGAAAACCATCTTGGAAGAAATCGCCGGTGGCATGGGCATTCTAACAATTGCAGTAGCTCTTCCTCTCCTGCTGGAGGAAGAGCCCCAGCTAGTTCCCCTCACGAGCGCCACATCCAAGATTGTTGCCCGTGGAAAGCCCAAAGGAAAAGGGCCACCACCACCTAGTTTCGTCGATGGTTGGAAGGCAGGTCGCAAGGCAGGTCAGAATATGGGCTACGCACTCACTGGTGGTCCACCAAAATCCAGCCTTGAAAAGATTGCCGGGGAGATTACTGGCGTTGTTGCTGTCATCGGGCTTATGATCGCTATTCCTTGTCTCCTCTTAGAGGTTGAAGAGCCGGAGCTGGAAGTGCCGGCGACCATTGAAGCTAGAGGTTGGTGGGATGCAATATTTGGTGGCAGGTCTTCTGGGACTACCACCAGCAGTTCTCTTGCTACTCTTGAGTCAAGCCACTATGAAACCTCCCAAACCATTGAAGCAGCTTCAGGACCTGAGGAAACTGATTCATTCTGGTCAAAGCTTCCCATCCCAGCCAGTGCTGTCGCCCCAGTACCCACTGTTACCGCTGTCCTTACCATTGCCACTCAAACCTCAAACGAGTATTTAGATCTCCTTCACTCTGAAGCTACATTAACGCCCAAGCCCAAGCTAACTAACGGGATAAATGAGAAGGGACTGGGATGGGGATGGGGATGGGGACGGAAGTAAGTGCACAATCTAACTTGTTGTTGGGAATGCATAGACATATAGCAGAATAGGCGATTTAATAACGAAAACAATAGGTCGACTACATCTATATCTCGACGTCCTGCTCCACTTGACTGGCCAAGCAACTCTAACTACGTCGAAGAAATCCACACCACAACCTTGTGGGAGGGAAAGTACCCAGCAACCATAGACTACATCTACTCCGAATTGTCGCCCATGAAGCGCGAAGTCGAGGCCCATGAGTAAGCCCCTCCAGCCAATCCATTTATTCACCTCAAAACCTTTCACTTCCTCTTATCACGCACACCCAGCCTTGCCAATACCCAATTCTACAACGATACTAACACATCACTTGAACTAGAACCCGCAAATCCAAACCCAAACCCAAACCCTGGCACAGCCGCTACACCTACATCGACGGAGTCCCAACCGAGACCGACGAGCTGCGCCTGAAAACCGAGATTTTCAACCATCCCTGGATCGAGTCCATGTCCGTCTATATGTCCGACCCGGCACACAAGAAGCATACTCTGCCCTACAACGTCGCTGCTACGCCTACCTCAGCAGCCCCATATCACGGACCCGCTGTTGCCGACCCGGGTTTCTATAACGTCGAGCGTGAAGAAGATATGGAAACGGAAGAGGCCTCGGTGTTGCATGATGTGGTGCCTGCAAGCAAATATATATTTCATAGCAACAGTGTCGCAGCGGAGAGCGGGGGGAATGTTGCTCGTGCGATGAAGGCTAGCGGGTATGTGAGTCCCCTGGTTGTAGCTGTTGTGGCTGCGGCTTTGTTGGCTTAAACAGAACGGTTTGCTATTGACTCGGAAGATGGGGAGTGGTTGAGATTTTCTTGACATTGGGTCGGCGTCTGAGCAAAATTGGACACCGAACTCTACCCATCTCGTGGTATTTTGTATCCGAGGATATGGCTATGGCGGGGGAGGGGGGAATTGGTCTTCATACGTAATGGAAGATCATGCCGTCGACTATTTGTTTTAGTGATAGGTGTTAAAAATAGAAAAGGTCTTTGACCACCAACTTTGTGCTCCTTTTCAAATAGGGTTAAGTGAGAGGTAGTTACTTGCTCTATGCCTATAGTATCTTTCTTATCTCCCCCCTCTCTCATTCTAGTCTTCATAGAATCCAACCAGATATTCCAACTCAATCTCCAAGACATATCCCACCATATCAACATTTAACTTCTATAACCTCGCCACCAGACTTCTCCATTTTAAAAAATCCCCCCAGAACAACCCAAACAACACGACCCTCAAATCCATCCTACCCCCCTCTAACCCCATAACATTCCAACCCCATCCCCAACCTCACCACAATCGAAACCCCGGAGATCCGAACCTCATACTCCGCAAAAATCATCAATCACCCCGACGCACACGCCAACCGCCGTCGAAAAAAAGCGGACACGATGATCGGAGGATCGAGAAGCGGAGACCCCGCTAGTCAGCAAGCATGTCACGGATTACCCCATACGATCGCCGCCAGCTAGCTCCGAGATGGCCGAGATCAACCCCTCCGGTGTGTGTGGGGGGACGACTATAAGGTGGCGGCGAAGAGTTCCCCCGCTCGAGTTAATCTTGACTACACTCCCAAGTAGATGTTGTAATTTGTAATATTAAGACCTGACGGGAGGGACTAGTCGTCGGCATTTGAGGGGGAAATAATCCGTGAGTTTGAGGGATATTGTGAGGTGTTTATGAAGAGGATGCGAGCGAAGTGTGATTACCACCTGATTTAATACTATCCGCGCGCCAATAAACTTTTTCATCAGTAAAGAGGCAGAATCACATGCAGCTAAAGTTTTTTTAATGACGGCACAATTTATTGTAATTATTCCTCGGCAAATATTAAGGGTTTAAAAAGGGGCATAACCACGGCCTTAAGTTTCTGGGGCCGGGCGGAGGTGATAGGTAAGTGGAGTATAATGAGAAAGTCAAGGGAGAAATGTAGACTCCGTACCTGTTACAGTGCGCAATATTATAAGGACACACATCAATCTTCATGAAAACTATGACCATTTGAAAGAAACGATATAATTCTTATTAAGAACCGCAACTAATCCACCCAAACACAAGAAATAGACTAAAACACTAACATGCGCACTGGGTATCCACTTCAAACCAACTGAAATTCAAACCTCCAAGCCAAACCAACTCAAGTCATCAACATCCCCGCCGCCTGCAGCAAAACCTTCAGATTATACTCCCCCTTGTAGATATCCTTATCCAACCTCTTCGTCCCCATCAACTCCTTCACCGCAATCTGCGCACATCGAATCGAATATTCAACCGTAAACACCGTATCAAGAGGGACCTCGACAAACTGTCCCAGCAGCGCAAGATTGGTCGATCCGGCCAGGATCACCGGCGGTCTATCCCCGTGCTTCCTCGTGAGGAATTGTGCCGTGATATAAGGCATCGTGCACGGAATCGTGATGCTATCCTTCGCACACTTCTCGTACGGGAAATTCAGATGTCCGCATAGTTCCTGTAGTAGTTCCTGGCCTGTGCACTCCTGCATCGGTTTCTTGACAAAGTCACCTACTTTATCGGGGTAGAGACCGTAACCCCAGAAAACTTGGCAGTCTTCCGGTTGGCCGATGAAGTGAGGTTGGTGCGCAACGACGATGCTCATGAACCAACTGCTATCTTTAAACGTGACCAAAGCTCCCGTTCCAGCTTTATTTCCGGACCACTTCTCTATGCGATCAAAGAACTCGGTATTCTTGTTAAAGGTAGTGGTGAATGAGAACCAGGTACTCTCCTTAATGCGACTGTAGAAGTTCTTCGGATTTCCGAAGGCCTTGTAATGGTCTGGGTTGGCTTCTGGGCTGGCGAGAGAGTCCCATAGTGCCCATGCTCCATCAGGGGCCTGGAGGGCATCTGTAACGGTTGGGGGAAGAGCGGCGGGGGTAGTGTTTGTGCCGAGCTCGGAAGCGGCTGTCATGGACCCGGGAGTGATCATTACGATGTCATGGGGTTCAAGATGGATAGTCCCTGTGTCGCCTGTCTTTGTTGATGCAAAGTGAAGATCGGAGACGGTGATAGCTTTCCCGGGGGCAAACGAGACAGACTTCACTACAGTTTCTATGTTTGTGTTAGTAACTTAATCTAAAGTTAAGTAGGTCGAGGTGGTTTACCATAGCGAAAATCAACACCGTTGTTTTTGAGATATGTCTCAATAGGAAGGATGACCGAATCGTATTGATTGTATCGTGTACGATCAATACCAGCTAGCGTATTAATACGAGGAAACTCGTGCAGGAAGCGGCGAAGATAACGTTTGAATTCTACTGCACTATGCCACGGCTCAAAGGCAAACCTATAAACACCTATTAGCACTCAAGTCCAGGAAATCCGAAGATTCGGAAGCGCCAAGACAGAGCCCAAGAGTATTAGGATTTAAGGGATTTAAACTTACATCGTAGCCCACATATACCAAAACTTCGTCTTGAAGAACCCCTCATCGAAGCAGTCGGTGAGTCGTTTCGTACCTAGCCTGCTCTCTGAGTACTCAGCAACTCGAATGATATCGAGTCTCTGCTTCATCGTCAATCCCATACTCCTAACATCAAGAGCCATAGGTCCTTTTTCTGTAGTTGCAACCACTCTTGCTTTGGCAATTGTCCGGTTGCCAGGAACAGCGTTGAAGTCGTCGAGATCCTGCTTAATTGTTTTCTTGGGGTCGACTAGAGATGGGACTTTGGAGAAGAGATGGTAGGTGCATCGGTATGAGAAGTTCAGCATTCTACCACCACGAGCGAGGTACCCGTGGGTTGCATCTCCGCTACCATCCATCGATCCTCCCATAACGGGTGCGGATTCGATAACATGGATTTGGTTGCCGGGGACGTGGGCATCCTGGAGAAGATGGACAGCTGCTGCGAGTGAGCCAATACCGCCTCCAACGAGGTAAGCATTGGTATCTTCTGGTTTGGTCATTCGGTGGCCGATATCTGCAATTGTTTGTGGCATCGTGTAGTGTGAAGCTTCTAGCTTAGGGTTGTTGCTTGATTGACTGGTATTATGTCTGGAGTGAATTCTCAAGGCAAAACAGCACAGGAAGAGGTTCCTGCATGGATACTACTTATATGTAAACCGAACGTCCTTGAAACACCGATTTGAACAGTTCCGGATACCATCACCTGAGTCGTCGAGGAGCATTTGACCGCAAACATCACCACGTGTTGTGACTCCTCATTCATCTCTTGACAACATCGGTGAAATGCAAGGAAGAACGGCGTTTGAAAAGCTGCGAAGTCACAAAGGTATCCAATGCGAGCTGCTCGGGTGAATTACAAGCTCCATATTCCAGCTAGATCTTGAAGTTGGTTTTGATTTGGCTTGTGATGGCACGCCACATCAGGTGTATGATGTTCGTGGTAATCGCCTTAGCCGAGACCTGGGGTCAGTGCAAGGTACAAGCGAGAACAGGGACAACAACCACAGGTGCAAAACTATGGGGCGAGGGGTGCTTTCAATGCGGAATGCTTGTGATAAAGAGTGACGACGCGAATTCTCATGCTTCCACCGGAACACTGTATTGCTCGTGGACCTCGAAGTAGGGTTAGAACTGACAGCTAAGTCGCGGAGGAAATCCCCGATTACGCGACCATTGAAGGAATGTCGGTACTCATCAAATCCGAGCCCAAGACGAGGCGGGGTATTTCTTATCCGAGTGAGTGATGACTGTTGATTGGAAAAGAAACGCTGGAAGATGTACCAGGACTTAGTAAGGCTGAGGTTGGAGTCCTCTGGTAGACACTTTCTTTTTCGGCCGTTTTGAGTTATAGTTATAATGATTACACTTTATCGCCTGTCGTCGTTTCTTTTGCAGCAGACGACACAGTCCCCAATTTCTTCAGTAGTCCAACCTTCCCGATATTTCGCAAACCCAACACACCTATCAATATGGCTATGACCCCAGACGCGAAACAAAACCACTCGACCGCTCGTAGGCCTGCTAGAAAGGCTTTACTCTCGCCTGCACCACTGCGAACCAGATTTGCTTGAACTCTGGTCTGGATGACGGAGGTGATAGGCATACTGATTGCTCTTGCTAAACCGCCCACAGTTTGAAACAATGCGCCGCCTACGGCTTGGTCTTTGCGTGGCAACGATTGCGTCGTAAAGAGTCCGATGACGGGATAAATTGTATCTGCGGCGAAAGCTGCGAGGATCATCGCTATAAACCCATATGCAAAGTAGCTAGTTGACGAAGGAATTGGGACGGCGAAAAGAAGATTTGCGAGGGCGCCGCAGATGAGCCCAAAATTGACAACGTAGTCACCCCTCACACGAGCCATTAAGTAACCAGAGTAACCAGTAACAACGACTTTGAGATGTCAGCCTAGAACTAGATAAAATGAGCAGAATCGTCATACTTCCCACAACACCCAACGGGATGTAACGAAGCGTGGTTTGTAGCGGAGAGAGCAATTGGTAATCTTGCCAGCTAAAGGAGGTGTTAGTCTTGTTCTGCGCTGGACAAAATGACATACAAGTAAGTTGTATATAACAAGAGGTTGGTAAATGTAGCCGAGTATATGAGAATCACAGCCATGGCGCAAGAAAACCGGCCGTTGTTGAAGACTGAAACCGGTAGCAAAGGTTCCTGTTCCAACCTTTCCAGTCGATGTTCCCAAGATACGAAGGCTATTAAGAGTAAAACTGACACAATCAGCAACACAATTACCAAAGGCTTATTCCACCCGTTAGAAACGCCCTCTGAGAGAGAAACCAGCAGCAAAAGAGCCCCTGAAGTAAAGAAAAAAGCCCCAAGCCAGTCAACGGCAGAGGCCCGCGCTTCGTCAACTTCTGGTGACTGATTCTTCGATTCTTCCTTAGGGATGACAAGGACTCCGAATAGGCCAACAGCGAAAGCCGCCGCAGCAATTACGTAGAAGACAACACTCCACTTGGCCCACTCAACGATAAACCCGCCCTGAAAACAATATATCAGTTATAGCGCACTTGAAGAGACAAAAATCGGAGACCATTAAATTTCCAAGAACCTGACCCGTGGGAGCTCCCGCAGAGAAGAAAGCAAAGCTGTAGTTTTTGACTCGCCCTGGCGGGATTGTGTAACCAATGATTCCCATAGCTGTCGGTATCGTCATTGCGGAACCCTAGTGTGGAGTAAACACTTGGTAGGCCATAGTTCTTGCGGGAGTGCCTACTACACCTTGAAGAGCTCGCATGATGTACATACATATCTCATTTGGAGATAATGCAGCCCCCAGTAGCGTTGCTCCAAAAATCAAACAGCACAGGATAAACAGGAGGCGCTTGCCATATACATCTGCCAACTTTCCTGCCAGAAGGAGAAATGCTCCAGCTGTCAAGACATATGCTGAAATAATCCATTGCTGTCGAGTCTCGGGAATATCGAGGGTTCAGGTCATGGAGGGGAGGACGATTGTCACCGCCTGGGCTGCGATTGTCTTTCGAAATCAGCCACTGCTTGCTGAGAGGGCTGCCATCCAACTCACATTGAGAAACGTTGCCCCGGTTAAAACTGTGATTAAGGGTGCGACTGATCGAAGGGTTACTTCTGGAGAAAAGCTCATATGAGATACATGAAATTCAAGTGGCGTAAGCTGCTTCACCGCTTCTGCTCTCGTAGGGACATTATCAGCTGAGGACTTGGACTCTCCGTGGGAAAGATCCGTCGAGGTGGTATCTTCTGGATGCCCTTGAATGCTCATAATTGAATGCGACAGAGGAACAGCACAATGAAAAAGATGATACGTGACGTTGAATTCATATCGTCTGGATTTGGCTCTCTCCCCGTCCCCACTGGGGTGATGTTGGGTGATGTCGAGCTCGATGGTACCTACATGGCCAGGGCGCCCACTCAGGCGAAGGCATTCTGTGGAGCTGTATATCAAGCATCTTCCTAGGGGTGAAGAAGCAGTGGTCTTTCGGAATGATCCGAGGAGATATTTATGTAGGTATTTCTGAGGGATGAGGATATAGTGTAAGAGTTGTTCACAGACTAGAGAGGGATGTTCATGGTGTTAAAGAAAGAGGCGAAAGCAAGACGGGAGATCTTCGGTTTTGCTTCGGGTTAACTTGACTCTGCCCGACTACAACCCACCCTCCGACATCGTTCACCAATTTGAAAGCTCTGCGCAGACTATGCGCCTATTAATATCGCTGGGTAATTCCCCATGGAGATCCTCAAATTCTGGGTTCCATAGACCAAAACGTGGCTACGCAAAGATGGCGTCAAGAACCTACGATGTGAGCAACAAGACGTGACCAAACAAAACAATCAAAATGCATGTACTAATGAAGAACAGGATGCTGTGGGTCTTTTGAATACGCTTCAAACACCTCGCAATATTCTTCAAGAAAGAATAGCAAATGGCATCCGCATAGATCAGACAGCAAACGATGAGATGAGAAAGTGCCTGGATCGAATTGGCTACACGGTAATTCGCATGCTCCCTTGCCGTATGCAAACGACCCAAGCTTATAGTCAACAGCAAGAAGATCTCTCCAAGCTAAATATTGTCCATGTTGCTGGCACGAAAGGAAAAGGTTCGACCTGTGCCTTCGTCGATTCCATCCTCTCCAGATACATGAAGTCACGTGGAATACCAAAACGAGTTGGTTTGTTTACATCCCCTCACCTAATCCACGTCCGAGAGCGAATACGCATAGATTCGCGTCCCATATCCCCTGAGATATTTGCCAAATACTTCTTTGAAATATGGGATAAACTAGAACATGCTTCTACCGTCGAAGACATCCCGTTTGAGAAGCCGGTGTATTTTCGGTATCTGACCTTAATGAGCTATCATGCTTTCATTCAAGAAGGGGTCAATGTGGCTATCTATGAAGTTGGTGTAGGGGGCGAATATGATTCTACCAATATTGTTGATCATCCTACTGTTCGTATTCTCACTTCTTCTTCCCTCTCTTCTCAAACCCCAGCTCTAATTAGCCTCTAGGTAACTGGCATCTCATCCCTCGGAATCGACCACACCTTCAGTCTTGGTACTACCATAGAATCCATCTCTTGGCATAAAGCTGGCATCCAAAAGGCCTCTGTCCCCTCCTTTTCTGTCCCTCAGCCCCCCTCCGCCCTCGATGTCGTTAGGTCCCGCAGTAGTGAACGCAAAGTCTCTTCTTTCACAGTAGTCAAAGATGATCCTCGTTTACAGAGTGTGAAAATAAAACCTAACGAGTTATTCCAACATCTCAATGCCAGTCTAGCTATCGCCCTCACAGAGACTGTTTTACACAAGCTGGACCCCAGTTTCTCCCGTCATGAAGAGAAGTTACCCAAAGAATTTGTGGATGGGTAAGCCCTCACTTCTCACCCACTCATCCACTATACCTATTGCCCCTATCCACTCGAAATCGTTCATATCAAATCTCTCCATCGTCCTTCGTTCTCAACAAATCCATGTTTTCACGTCAAAGAAATAGAAATTAATGCTAACCATAAACTCCCAAATAGTCTAGAACAAGTCATATGGCATGGCCGCTGCGAAGCCAAAACCCAAGGCAACATAACGTGGTATCTCGACGGCGCCCACACAGACGCAAGTTTAGAAGTAGCCGCAAAATGGTTTGGCGACGAACAAGCACGTTGCTCTCCTAAGTTCGTTTCCCCATATATCATCCACCGTCCGCTGCCTCAAACAAACCATATCTCATCCCAAATACACCTCTAGAACTCTTGGCTACCACAAGAATCAATAGTACAAAGGGCTGGGTGGTCAAAAAGGTTATTAACAAAATTACAGGCCAGCCTCAACGATATTAATATTCAACCAACAAGGCCATCGTGACTGCCTCCCCCTTCTAAAAACTTTCTTCTACGCCGCCGAATCCCACAATATACATTTTAACAAAGTGGTTTTCTGCCCCACCGTCTCCATTTCTCCCCTCTCAAACCAAGGTGGCTTCCCTTCGCCTTCCCCCTCCCACCTCATTCTTTACTTCAAGACTAATCGCCCTCATCCCAGAATTCGCCAATGCAGCAACCGATAAGCTCGCCCTCGCCAACCAATCTCTCCAGAAGCAATTTGCTACAAATTGGATCGAGATGGAAGCCCTATCAAAGAAAAACGCCGCACCCAACGGGACAAGTACTACAGAAGCTAGCCAGAGCAAGGTACAGACATATGTGATATATGCCCGCTATGGGCTTGACGTCCAAAACTTGGTCCAGACGCTTCTAGATAATATTTTTCCAAAGGACAAGAGGGCTTTCGCAGCAATTCCAGATGCTGATGCGGGGATACTTTTTTGGCGCGCCAAGTTAACTTCTCAGCAAGCCTCGGAGCTCAAGAAATCTGCACTAGTAAGTCGTCATATTTTGGCTTGAAAGAGCACGATGCTGATATGTGTATTATGAAGATTTCTTCGGTCACGGTTGAACATGACGCTGATACTTTTGATAACGACAATGTGATTGTGAAAGAGAGCGTCGAGGCCGCGATGCAATATGTTAGAGCTGAAGCGGAACATTCGACTCATGTTAATGTCCTCGTGACGGGGAGTGTGCATCTAGTGGGTCGTGTTTTGGGAGTTATGGAGGATGAAGCGATGGGAAATAAGTAAGAGGTAAAGCCTTGAGGGTTGTGGTGTCTGGGTTTCTGTTTTCCATAGATGGTTTAGAAGGTTAGTTTAGCTGATTCTTGTCCAACAATTTAATACCTCTCAACCCTCTATCCCGCGTTACTCTACGCTCTACGCTGCCTTGGCTCGGGCTGCTCGACCATCTCAGTAGAAATTGTCAACTTCTGACGGGAAAGGCCTTTCTTCCCATCCAGAATCCCAAACCTGTTCCAACTGTACGCTCAATTCTGGACAGTTATCATCCCAATATTTCCTTCCCCTCGTTACTGTGAGTGACCTGCGCCAAGTGGCAAACCAACAACGGAGAGTCAAGGGTTTATTGTAAATGGATTCAGTAAGAAGTTATTTGACCCTATGCGTTAGGCTTTATTGTTGTCATTCTTCGTCCTTAAGCAACTTGGTTGCCAGCTATGTAGAAACCCTTGTGAGTGAGGAAAAATATCCAGCGGTTGTTTTCAGGCATCAGCTAGGCATATACAGGGGTCTTCGGTAATGAGTAAGGGCTATGCTCCAGACAAGGCTTTGTGAAGCAGAACACCAATCTCAAGTTTCTGCACTCGTAGAGGTCAATTGGCTGGTGTTGACGCCGGTGACTGCAGGTCTGCATACACCGCGGAAACTTGAGGTGACACTACAGGTGACAGAGCATCAGTCTTGCAGCCTACCGTTTCTTTCGCTGCAATACTATTTAAAGGGCTTTTCCCAGAAAAAAAGATCGCAATTCTTCCACCATCATTTATGCCACGAATACCAAATATGGATGCCGTTACAAGTAGAATTATCATCTACTTGTTAACAAGGGATATTGTTGACCTTCTTACACAAATTGGGACCCTCATTTCTGTCTCTGAATTCGATTCTGAGAACTTCAAGGCGGTCCAAGAAGAGACAGCAGCCTACAGCAAAGTCCTTTCCAATATCGAGTCTATAAAGGTCCATATTCAAGCACTCAAGGAGGACAACGATACAACTGAAAGCCTCTTTCTCGCATATCAGTCATCGATAAGCCTTTATCAGAAGGTTCTGAAAGATGCCAATGGCGAGGCGGCGCAGACTTCTGAGAAAGAGAAGGGAACAGCACTAAGGACGAGATCCTTGATGATCCACCACCAGTTTCGACAATATCACAATCTTCGACAATGTGAAATTATAGTTTTGAGTATTAATGACCTTCTTATTGAAGCCGATCAACGTTATTCCATGTTGGTGCCAAACAAGAATTATATTCACTGAAAATTAACTAAGAAGTTCCCTAGGAGACTAGCCCTGCCGCAACCAGACTTGCTGCAAGAAAAGGTTTATATTGATCTAATCTTGTCTACGCCAACACCCATTACCGCTCCAACCTCATTGTTAGCCAAACAAAAGGCGCACCGCATAAATCTTACTGTGAGCTTTCTCCACTAGCTCATGTTCTTGATTATAACATATCAGGCTTCACCCGCTAGCGTATTTTCCGCCGTTCCTCTACACCTTTACACTTTAGCAAAAGGAAGCTTGAAAAGGTTTACTAGAAGTGTTCAAGGTATGTGGCTCCAATACCTCATCTCTATAGGGAATGCCTGCATATGTGGGTCCTGGTTAAAAGCTGGATCTCTCCTACATCGATGGGCTCGCCCGGAGCTTTCGCAGGGAAAGCGGACCTTTTGGCGTTGTGTAAGTAGATCATTGCGAATACCAGATCGGCTTTGACGTTCGGGACATAGGATTGCGGACATGAGTTGTTTGTAGATGAGAAGCCCTCATTGGTTTATCTAAGTCGAGCCACCCAAGGCCAGATATACAGCCTACCAGCCAGTGACGCTGCATCGCAGTCTCAGCAGCCTCCTGAACTCCACTCACAGAACGGTGGACAAGAACAGCGGAACACAATAAACAGTCAGAACACACTATCAACTAGCAAATTAAAGAACTCAAGGAACGGATTAGATGGTGCAACCGAAACGGATACCTCCTCTACATCTAGCATAATGCTAAGAGAAAGGGGATTTCTTCTCATGTGTGTCAACACCGGAAGGTTCATGACGAAACTGAGCCAAATCGAAACCACGTATTTAGGAAATGATTATGTGCTATTCTCAAACTTACGAGCAAGTTACGAGGAGCTGAGGGGATCTACTCTAAAACCTTGGTCGTTGTATCATCCCACCTCGGCCCGCCTAGTCCGGGTAGGTAGATTAAGCCATATCTTCGCAGATTAATAGCTAAGAAGTACAGTTTGAATTGGTGCCCGTCAAGGGCCCAGGAGGGTCATTCGTGGGC
Organism: Ascocoryne sarcoides NRRL 50072; assembly: GCA_000328965.1. NCBI lineage: Eukaryota > Fungi > Ascomycota > Leotiomycetes > Helotiales > Gelatinodiscaceae > Ascocoryne > Ascocoryne sarcoides. The sequence continues at coordinate 168,080 of KB205949.1, read as the reverse complement.
GGAATCAAAGCACCCTCACTGCCTCCACCGGAACTAGTCCTAATCAAAAAGCAGTATCGCTATACGCCCTGCCCAATCGAAACCGAGCTCGACACCTTTTTGCCGGAGATAGGTTTCTGGCATCAGTTCTACAATCCACATACGTGTGCGCAGCTCTGGTGGATCACACGATTGCCGACGAAGCTAGAAACCGAGTTGAAGTTTGATCCTAGAGTTCAGTGTCTAGGGTGGGGTATACACATTGAAGAGTCGTTGAACATGGCTGTGATAACCCTCTTGGGGTTTGCTATTATTCTGGCCAGTTATCTCATATCTCTTCTCTGGTCAGTAATTCAGAACGATGTGTCTAGTGGGTTCGGTATGGGTTCATTTCTCATCTCAGGAGGAGCATTACTTTTGACAATTGTCACGATGCACCAAAAGAGAGTAATTTAAGATCGACAATTTGTTGTGTTATAACAAACTTGGCAGTCCTAGGTTGAACTCGCTGCTACCAACGGAGACTCTATGGGTATATCAAACTCTCCCTTCCCTCTAGGATCGGTCTGCAAGATCTTTGCTTCCCTCGTCTATTTATCTTTATTCTCCTCTCCCTGTGCCTCTGCTGCCTCCGCTTTAAGCCTCTTCCTCTCAAGATACTGCTTCTGCCATGTCTTTTGCTTCTCCTTTGCCTTCTCCTTCTTTTGCCGTGCCTCTTCCTTCCGTTTCGCTTCCCACTCTACTTCTCTTTCCACTTCATTAGTTCTCGTATCAATTATCTCCAAAACGCCGCCAACAAGATGTAAGCTTCCCGTCACCAGTGCCATTACCCTACCCCCGTCCCCGCTAACCACCTTAGCCACCCCTACTGCCTCTTCTACGCACGCCAAAGGATCGCAGAGAACCCCACCCTGCATCGACTCCCGATATACCTCCCCTAGTTTCTTCTGGGACTTCAAATTTAACATTGTGCCCCCCAAGTTCTTCTCCCAAACCTCATTCGTGCAAAAAGTAGCATAGTCAAAGTTGGCAAAGCCGGGCACCCTTATTTTTAATTCAAGGAGCAATGTGCGAAGTAAAGATACTGCGTCTCGATCCCCTTCCTGGTTGAAAATCAGCAGTAGCTGTGGTTTATCTCCCTTTTCGAGAGCGGTAGATAGGTGTCGACCGAACCAAGTGGCTGTGGAAACAATGCTCTCATGAGTGTGTGCACCATCCAAATACCATTCTACATTTCCCTCTTGAAGAAGCTGGCACCGCCCCGGCCAAGAAACATTTTCTAGAGCGTAAAGATCTCCCGGGGACCGCCCCTCCTTTTCCCTAGTCGCAATCTTTTGCGACTTAAGATAGCGAGATGCGAGAGCCATAGCAAGGCTTGCATTTTGTTTTTGGTAGGATCCTTCGAGAGCAAGTGGGACGTCCTTCAGAGATGGGTTTTCGGGAACAACTGCAAGCTGGACGCCTTTCTCCAAAGCGCGCTTGTTAAGCACTGCTTGAGCGTCAGGGGCCTGTTCGACGGTGTAGGCTGGTACCCCGCGTTTCATGATTCCGGCCTTGTGCCAGGCTATCGATTCCAATGTATTACCCAACATTCCAGTATGATCGATATCCAATCGAGCAATTCCGCAGACTGAAACTGCTTCCGGTGGTATGATATTGGTGCTGTCATATTCACCTCCTATACCACACTCGAGTATGGCACACCCTACCCCCTCCTGAATGAAGGCGTGGAAAGCCATCAAGGTCAGGTACCGAAAATATCCAGGTAGTGTCCACTTTGAAACCCCTTCAAGGGCATTGGCGCTAGCGATTCGATCCCATATCTCGTAGAAATATTGCGTGAACATAGCTTCTGATATGGGAGATCCATCAATGCGTATGCGCTCGCGGACGTGAACAAGATGTGGCGAAGTATATAAACCTATTTTTCCCAATCGCGAGTTCTTCTGTGTATTTCGGAAGTTCAAAAGTATATTCTCGGTCATTACGCAGACACTACCCTTCCCTTTCGTCCCTGCAACATGTATGAATTTCAGCCCATGTTTTGTGAAATCCGAAGGTTCGTACCCTGCCTTGCGCGTCCATTCTAGCATCTCAGGGTTTGCAGTTGCATTCATATCAATTGGCGTAGAGGAGACAGCAGATGTAACCGTTCGGTTCGATTGAAGGGTATCGAGGAGTTTGAGGGCGTTGGCATAAGTTTGTCTGGTGGCTGAGTCCATGTTGAGGTTGGAGGAAGTTGAAGAGAAACGGAGAGCGCAGCGGGAGAGACTGGGCAGGGGATTAAAGGATGCATGACGAAATGCAGAGGGAGATAGTAAAGGCGCCAACATGGGTTTATTGTCAGGGAGTAAAGACAAACCGTTTGAGCATGTTGGGGGTGAGAGGATGTGCGTGTAGACAGTCTGATGGGGATGGAATTTGAGATCATAATCAAGTTGTGGTCAAAGCTCGATCACGTGTTATATATCAATTACCCCGCCAACTTTATGTTATTTTGAGGATGCAACGAGCATCAAAACTTCATTGGTTGCCGATTTTAGGTATTGTGGAGGGCCCTCTTTGGCATATGGAGAGATGTGCTCAGTTATGAAGCATACAAAACGCATCTGTCATCTGAAATAAGTACTAAATCGCGGTCAAGTTAGAGCTAAGAACGAATTGCAATCGGCTGAGAAACAACTGCTCTTTCTTTTCTTTTAAAATAATTTTGTCTGCGTAATTAACTAGTTAAGCTGATAAGAGAAGTAATCGTAATCATATGGCTTGAAAACTCGTGGCTATGTTATCTGTATTACCAAGGCCCGTTTTTAGAAAATAGTGTCACTTTATGTCTCTGTCCAATCACAACACCCGGATCTGTTTAACGAAGCCTTTTGTCAAGTATATCTCAGGTTCTTTCTCCCTCCAGGTTGTGTCTACTGGCCTTCTTAGGGACATTTTGCTTACTCGCCGTAGGAGATCCTTAAGCAAGTCTTCCTTTTTTTTAAAGAAGCTTAGCTATACGTTTCGCAAATCCGTTTTGCTATATGGGCCAATTTTAGGAAACTATTTATAAAGTCGGGTTCATAAATATATGCCTACTAGTATTAGAGCTTTCCTTGTATTTTTGGGAAAGTCTTGCAGCTATAGCTAGCAGGAGGTTGCCTTAGTAAACCCTATTCAGGCGACGATGCCAGATACCACGATGAGAACTAAACCTCGAAGCTCCTACCCGTGGGTAGGCTCATGATTCCCACGCCGTCTCACATGTTTCCAACATTGTCCCTGTCCTTGGAAGCTATTAAGACCTAGTCAGTGCCGAAGCCATTAGTTGAGACCATGACTAATGGGAGGGGTTAAAGCATACGCAAACTCACCCATATTCATTACAGAAATGGACTAACTAACACCACTAACTACCGCTAGTGGTGAATTAATATACAAGTATAGGGCGAAAGAGAAGATTAAAAATCTAGCAACATGCAATACGTAATACGCGTGGCTAGTCGAGGACTGTGTCCAACCAAAATATAAATATCAAGTTTAGAGGAGTTTGTCTTGTCACTTTGCCACCCTCCAATCTTGTGATATACTTCGTGCAGAGAAACGACTTTGGCCTCGCCCCTACCATCACGCAAAAGCTCTGGGCATAACAGACAGCATGGCCTCTTACATATTCTGGCCGGCGAAGTTCCTTCCTGGAACGACAGACAACTACGTATCCAACGAAATCATCGTTAAAGACCTCTCAGCGGCTCAAATATGGCCGCTCCTTACCGACATCACGAAATAGGAGACATACTACTCTAATATCTCGCAAATCACTCCTCCGGCATCAGGCCCTTCGCTCCAAGGAGATAAGTTTTCCTTCTCAACCTTTGGATTCCCCCCACTTCAAGCCCAGGTGCTTGAAGCGTTGCCTCCATCGCCTGGCAAACCGGGAAGACTTGCATGGCGAGCTTAGCAAGAGGGAGATGAAGCAACCTCCCTCGACGTATACCATGCTTGGATTGTAGAAGATCTGGATCACGATCGTGTTAGGGTCCTAACCCAAGAGTCGCAAACTGGCAAGCCTGCTGCTGAACTATCGTCGAAGAAGCCTAATCCTATGTTGAATGGCCACCAAGACTGGCTGGATGGGCTTGTGGGAGCTGCACGCAAGACACGATCTTAGCTCGGTGATCGCTGGGGGGTGAAGGGATGGCTAATCTTCCAATAGAGAGATTTTGTGGATTCTAAAGAAGCTAATAAAAGAGTGATCGGCCTTGGAGATTCGGCTGCGTGAACAAGTGTACAGTACGGCTGGAAGACGCAAAGATTACATACTCGCTGCTGTGTCACCGACATAGAGCTCTTCGTCTCTCGCCTAATTTGGACAATCTACAAACTGCTACTTTGGTTTTACATGTTACTACGTACTGGGCAAACGCTAGGAGGGTTTCTTGGTTGCTCTTCATACATTTGATCGTCTGGTCGTGGCCAACTTGCAGTAATGCTAGGAGAGAAAGTTATGAAAGAAAACCTGGTAACGAGTGCGCTTGCTTCCCATAACGAACCGACAAAAGGTTTGAGAAATCCGATGAATTGAAGTCGGGTTGAGTATCGAAATTTTGATGTAAGATGACATCTTTGCGTTGGATGGCTTCAGTTATATCAAGGACCATGTGTAGCTGGACGACGATATCCTTCGAAATCCGATATTTGGGGGAAAGAGTACGAAAATTGTCGAGGTCATACTATAGCCGTCGTGTCTTCAACAAGCTGGATCGACATCACCGTCAATTATTTGGGCTGGACAAGTTCAAGGTGAAGTTCAAGGTGCTGTACTAGATCAGTTAAGACAGCAAGCAAGGTGAGCGAATTCGGCCACGGCACCGCGTGTGAGGTGGTGCTACAAATAGTAGTTAAAGTAACACTAATAACTTAAATATGAAACCATTTCTTAACTTTCAATAAGTAACGATATCTATCAAACTGATACTATATAATAATTGAGTTTTCTTACAGTAGCTTAATTTAAACTGCAAACTTCGGTCGCTTCTCATTATTTCCATTCTCCATCTTTTATAGCCTATATTATAGATTGCTATATATTAGAACACTTGCCATTATAACAACGATATGCTAATTCTAGTCTTTTTATATTTTACTCGTATAAGTTCCATATACTTCTGATATAAGTCATGCCAAGTTTAGCATCGTACGTACTTGAGTTTTTGCTAGACAAAAAACACTAAACAACGCGGACACGTTACAACTTAGCGATATGATATCACAGTTTTGTATTTGCATAGCTTATGAGAGAATTTTTATTTTATTTAAACTATAGAAAGCAAAAAATATTCCGTTCTTGTATCGGTCATACGCCTTAAAGCAATTTAGTCTCGCTTAGCTTAAATCAGCATTTGAACTGCACGCTCCTTGCTAGGAGTGACACTAGGATTTTCGAAGAAAAAGCCACAAGCTACGGTGTATTTACAGTAAGCAAATACGCTATCACCTCCGTCGTATCTTAGTTTCCAGCTCTTTTTCTCCAACTTATATTCTTCCTCCCTCTCCGTGTTATCCTTTTCCAAACTCCCAACCAGAAGTCTACCAAACAGAAGCTTTGCAAACGAAACCATCTATCCATCATGCCTCACCATTTACTTTTCAAGATTTTCAAGAAGAGACACACTTCGGAGTCCGTTACTCAAGACTCTTCTCATCCCAACGAGAAAGTTACCCAAAAAACCACGACATCCAAGAAAGAAACACACAAATCCACCACCCGATCTTCGACTTCTTCCAGATATATTTCTACGACACCAATAACATACGAAAATATCAACTGGGCAGAATATAAAACAGCACCACTCCTCACGCCGGCACCCGGTTCGAGATTCTGCACCCTATGCGCAGGATCCCGCATCTTATATACAGAAGATTGTCCCAGGTGCAACTACCAGAAACCACCACCACCAGCTGCACTTCCATCAGAAGAACAACGACCATCCCTGCCCCCATCTCAAGAAATAACCGCCAAATCGTCACCACAATGGGAATGGACCACGTCAGAGTGCCAATTATGGCTCTTCGCCGTCTTCACGCAAACTCTCGGCCTCTCTCGCCAAGACGCCATCCAGGCAGTACGAAAATTCCGCGGATTTGGACCGAATCTCTTTTTAAATAATTATTATGACTGGACTAGGATTTTAGGGAATAAAACTTTAGCGAGGGGCTTTTATGCGTTGGTTGTGGAGGGGAGGGATGTGGTGGGGGGGGGGGTGCCGAAGGATGAGTATATCAGGCATGGGCGGGGGCGGATGAGGGGGTGGAAGGGTGGGATTGGTGGATGTAGGGAATGATGTGTGGAGTTTTAGGAGATTATGAGATTATGAGATGGAACTTAGGAGGAAGTAGTGTGAAATAGATAATAGATAGTAACGTCTTGTAATTTAATAAAAGCAGCTAGAACAAATTACCAACCTCTTCGACTTGAACGGGACAACTATGTGAGTTTCATGTCGTTTTAGAAGACTAGTTTGTCTAGTTTTGTTGGAAATAATAGATACATGCTGTACAGTACAACCCCCAACTCGGAACTCGGAAATGAGTATCCTGCTACTCAGGAGATTTCAAGGGCTGATTCAATATGATCGATTATTTTTGTGAGTGTTGTACACTATTGTACAGTACCAGCTTCCCTTACATTTTAGCCTAGCTTCACGCATATTTCAAAAACCCAAGCCTAATCCCAAGCCCAGCTTCCCTGCCCAGGCTCTCCTCAGCTTTAACCATAACCCCACCCCCGCTACTAAAACCGGTACGCCGACCCCTCCAATCAGTCCCAAAACCAACATCTTTCCTTGCTCTTCGCTCCGACGAACTACATCGCTATATCTCTCATTCCCAAAGCTGACTCGGCTGTATTTGGTTGTCCAACCGAGGCGTGGGAAGAGCACCGAGATACTCTCTTCGAGGTATTTGCGTAGGAGATAGAAGGGGGAAGTGACGGAGGAACGCATCTCGGTGTAATTTTGGAGAGCGAGGTCGTTGATGGCGTGGGCGTCGGGGGTACGGTGTGTTGAGTACTCTGCTAGTGCTTTTTCTAAGGCGAGTTTGGGGATAACTTTGTAGTGAGAGAGGCCGGAAGGTGGAAAATGCATATCGAGAATGGAGAATAGGACTTGAACGTCTTCAAGCCCGGCGTTCATACCCTGTCCGTAAAAAGGGACCATGGCATGCGCGGCGTCGCCGACAATTACGGCGCTACTGGAGAAGTGGTAGGGGGAGCATTTTATACTAATCAGAGGGAGGTGGGGGTTGGATTGGAAGGATTGGATCAGGGTTGCGGGCGGTATTAGAGATGTAACGCCAGGAAAGTAGTGGTCGAAGAAGTCGGGGAGGGAGAGTGGGTCAGATTCTAGGGCGAGGATGTGCGTGGAGGGGAGGAAGAGGGTGCAGGTGAAGGAGCCATCGAGGCTGGGGATGGCGATGAACATAAAGTCCTTGCCCGGCCAGATGTGCAGATGGTGGGGGGAGATTGCAAATTTTGATTCGGGACTGGAAGAGGATTTGGTGTCTTTAGCGGTGATGGTGAATTCGCACCAGAGAGTGTCGATGTAGGTTTGTTGGTAGTCCATGCGGGTGTATTTCATGAGGTGGTAGCGAGCTGCGGAGTGGGCTCCGTCTGCCCCGATGAGAAGGTCGAAGTCTTTTTCAATTTCAGGGTTACGTCGATCTGATGAAACTTCTGAGCGGGGGATTTCGAACCAGGCTTTCTTGTTTTTAAAGTCAGCACCAGTGAGCTTGTGGTTGAAAAATATTTTGACATTGGGCATTGATTCCAGATCGTCGAGGAGTATTTTATTTATCTCCCCTCGATCGACAGCGAAGAGAGTCTGATTATAGGTTAGTCTCTTCTCAATCGTTGTGATGATAGAGCACATACTCTTCCATGAACATCATAGTCTTGGGCTTGCTCATATAGCTCTCTAGAGGCCTTTTCCCCATGGATCATTCGTCCTCTCATAGAGATAGTTTTACTAAGGACCTTTTCTAAGAGAGAAGACCGTCCCGAGTGCCGTATAGCATTAATGCCACGCTCGGACAGGGCTATATTGATGGATTTGGTGAAATTTAAGGGAATGGTACCGGGATCTCGGAGGTCTTTGTTGTGTTAGTAATGCAGTAAGCAACAATTACAACTGGATTGTAACAGGGGCGAAAAGCAACAAATTAGGTGTAGAAAACCGCTCTTGAGTATTATCAATTTTCTACTATATAATGTAAATTTGTTCTTAATTTTGCTATGTCAGAGCAAACGCAGGTGATGATAGTTGCTAACTATAGATATGTGACCGTTGTACTAGATCTACAGCAAGGTAGTGCTTCCTACTTTTGCTATTGCTGTCGCATAAAACCATAGGCCAACTTTGAAGAGTAGGAAGAACGAGTTGGAATGGAGAAGTCAAAGAATAGCAAAGAAGTGTGATTCAACACAAGCACCGGACAAAAGGGAACAAGCTAGTTGGACATACCACCTCTCAATTCATAGACTTCAACATCATGCCCTCTTTCCCCAGCATATAGAGCTGCCAGAGCCCCAACTGGGCCAGCTCCAATCACTATAGTCTTTTGCCTCTTTTGGTCGCCCATTTTCCGGCCAAAATTCGTTGTTTGTTAGAAGAGAGATGGTAAGAAGAGAATGATGACCGCTACAAGGAATTGAGCCTTGCGAGAACGGATAGACCGGACCGGCTAACATCGTGCGGCCGCTTCCGATGCTAATGACACTCTCTTCCTTGTTCTAGACACTCCCGCCTTTTGGAGGACCACGCACGTGCCACGGAATATCGTCGGAACTCTGTGTGCAAGCTGAGCGCAGCCCAAGGTGATGGTGGCGATGCGGCTGATTGAATAAAATAAAATCCTACCGGCACCCACCGACCACCGACACCGAAGCTTCTGCCCCCACCAACTAACAACTGCCTTCAGGTTCGTCTCCGTGATTTGCTGCTCACTTTTCCTCGGTCTGTTCAAAACTAATTCGTATGCGCTCGAAGTACAATACCTCCTGTTTTCCGAATACACTCGTTTCGCTATGACTGCAAAATCCCCGGAAAAGAAGAAGTGCATCGGTGTTGACTGTGCGAATGATGCTGGAACCCTCCAATGTCCAACATGTTTGAAGCTGGGGATCAAGGATAGCTTCTTCTGCGACCAGGATTGCTTCAAGAAGAGCTGGGTAAGCTTCTCCCCATCTGGCCCTTCTGAGAGTTGGCGCACTACATTTTCAAAGCTAATCCTCCCCAGGCCGCACATAAAGCCGTTCATAAAGCGCAGAGTAGCTTTCTGAGTAATTTCCTCACGCCCAAGGTTGTCTCGGAACCAGATCCAGAAACCGGTCTATACGATCCCTTTCCAGCATTTCAATACACTGGTGCCTTGCGCGCCGTCTACCCACTCTCTCCACGAAGAACGGTACCAAAATCGATACCGCATCCCGACTATGCGAAAAATGGCACTCCGAACAGCGAATATACATATGCTGGGAGAACCAAGATCGAAGCTTTGGACAAGAAGGGGCAAGAGGGCATGCGGAAGGTCTGCAGACTGGGAAGGGAGGTTTTGGATATTGCTGCAGCGGCTGTCAAGCCAGGCGTGACCACAGATTATATCGACGAGATCGTCCACAAGGCTTGCTTAGAAAGAAATGTAGGGTTTTACCTGCATAGCTTACATTTTCAAACACTGACAATTGCAGTCTTACCCCTCGCCTTTAAACTACAACGGTTTCCCCAAGTCGGTATGCACATCAATCAACGAAGTTATTTGTCACGGGATTCCAGATCAACGAGTTCTTCAAGATGGTGATATTATCAATATCGACGTTACATTATATCATGGTGGCTACCATGGCGACCTAAATGAGACCTACTATGTAGGCGACAAGGCAAAAGCAGACCCAGATACGGTGAGAGTCGTTGAAGCTGCACGAGAGTGCTTGGATGAGGCCATCAAAGCCGTGAAGCCCGGAGCACTTTTCAGAGAATATGGAAACATAATAGAAAAGCATGCCAAGAGCAAGAAGTGCAGCGTGGTCAGAGCCTATTGTGGTCATGGCGTCAACTCGTTATTCCACTGCTTGCCAAACATTCCTCATTACGCTAAGAACAAGTGCGTTGGAACGGCAAAGGAGGGTAACACCTTTACTATCGAGCCAATGATTGCTCTTGGCTCATACAGGGACAAGACCTGGCCTGATGATTGGACTAGTACGACTGTAGATGGAAAGAAGACTGCACAATTCGGTCAGTTACCCCGCTACTCAGCGCTCACCATCAAGGACGAAATGCTAATGTCAATACAGAGCACACTCTGCTGGTAACCGCTGATGGAGTCGAAGTCTTGACCGCGAGGCTACCAAACTCACCTGGTGGGCCAATACCGATACCAACTGCGGTAACGAATGGTGAGGCTAAAAATGGAGAGAAGAAGGTCGAAGCAGCGCAGTGATACCCTTGAATCCAAGAGTCTGGTCGCGCTAAACTATATGTGTACAAATACAAGAAATAGACGGACGACTCTTAGCCCGAAGTCCAGATGAACACCACGGGCATAACCCAAATGTCCATAGATGTCTCACAATATAAACACAGTGTCTTCACCAAATGCTGGTGTGTTGTCCAATCTTCGGATAATCGCTCATCCCCTGACACCGTGACAAACGTAAGCGAATCCAATGGGCGGGCCCAAGGCCAAGCTTCTCGAAGTCCGCTGAAAACCCGCTCCACCTCGAGCCTCACATTTCATCATTCTACTCGAGACGACCTCCAGCTCCCTTCACCTCTACTCCAACGATAAACTTCGAAAATACTTGCGACGACCCATAACCCGCTCCTCCCCACCAAATACTACCTTCTTCTCCAAAACCTCCTCGAAGTCCTCGTCAAGCGCGTCGCGACTCCTTCATCATCCCCGCTCTGCGAAAAACCCTTCCATAGAACGGCTACCTAACCCAACTTCCAGCCACGACTCGACACGATACGATACCTGCAGCGGAAGCGCGCATTGAAGATTCGGAGTCCCTAGAAAAAGCAACGTCTGCACTCTGAAATCGCGTCGGAGCGCGATTTGATTGATAGTCTATCATGATGTCCGGAGAAGCATGGCTGTACCTGCTGGCCGTGTTGATCAATGCCGTCAACCTGTTCTTACAAGTGTTCTTTACGATTATGTACAGCGATTTGGAATGGTGAGTACTATCTACCCTTTGCGACTCTGGTCTTTCACATGCAAAGGCCGGGCAAATCCCGCATCCGCACCATATGCAGATATGATATCGAAGTGGTTTTAACAAAGGACACGAGAGACATGTGCGAGGGCGAACTGGGACTGACTTGGGACGAACAGTGACTATATCAACCCTATCGACCTCTGCAATCGCCTGAACACATATATCATCCCTGAAGCGGCGGTCCATGGCTTCCTGACGTTTTTGTTCCTTATCAACGGATACTGGGTTGCGCTGATACTCAACCTACCGCTCCTTGCATTCAATGTTAAGAAGTACGTTGCTCCTGTGATGCCGGCTGTGGGATGGAGATCTTTATCGTACTCGCGAGAGGCCAAATCCCACTTGCGACGTCTCCTGATAGTGGGGTATCGATGCTGACACATTTCGTAGGATTTTAGACAATGCCCATTTACTGGATGCAACCGAAATCTTCAGGAAACTAAATGTTCACAAGAAGGTACGTGCTCTGAATCGCTGGGTCTCCAGGGTAGTTAGGCTTCTAGGGACAGAAGCTAACAGCCACACCAGGAATCGTTCTTCAAATTAGGGTTCCACCTAGTTATGTTCTTCTTTTACCTGTATTCGATGATTGTTGCTCTGATCAAGGACGAGTCGCATTGAATTCAGGGCACGATCAACGAGAAATACCAAATGCGAGCATAATCTGAGCGGGAGGTGTTTAGGTGATTTGATCTGGGAATAGGGGACGCGGGGGATGGGAAGAGGAAAGGGTTTTGTTATGAGAAACGGAAGATGTCTACAGGACAAGCAGGATAATGATGTAGTAAGGGCTCCTTGAACGACTAGAAATGATGGGGCAACTTGAGCTCGTGCTTTTGTACGGTACTCTTACAGCACGGGGCATATTAGTATTGTAATGGAACTTCTTATGGAAGTCGTGTGTGGATACATATCTAGGCATGCTTCTGATAGTATGCTTGCAATGAATTCGAAACTCTTACACAACGGAGGTTTTCTATTTTCTATACATTTGAAAGTAATTGCTCGCTCGCAATAGAATCCGTTTTCATCTGATCTGGATCCATTGTCTGTGGAACGTGCCGGGCTATCTTCGGGAAATAACCGGGAAATATTTAAAGTTCCGCTAGCGCGCCTTTCCTGAACTCCAACGGAAGCTTCAAACTCGCCCAAAGACGATTATTTACCATTTTAACAGCATTCAAGATGGCTGATTTTGGCCTTTACCCGCCCAATATGGCGCCTCAAAACTCCCTCATAGTTCGAGAAGCAGCTGGTTCGGACCATGCTGTGGTTCCCTACACAGGAGAGGACCTTTCGAGGCCGGCGCAAGGCCCTGCGAACCCTTCCAAAGATTCTTTAAAGCGAAAGAATGTCCCGACTGGCTTTGCTCAAGATACGTATATGAGCGAGCACACTTTCCGGACGCAACAGAGGGCTGGAGAGAGAGGGCGATTATACCAAGGTGGTGCAGCGGAGAAGGACGAGGCGGCGAGGATTCGAGCAAAGAGGCAGAGGAAAGGAGATGCAACCGTTGTTGAAGGGGATAATGCGTATGTTGGGCCCTGGGCAAAATACAAACAGGTAGAATATGAAGATGTGGAAGAAGGGGACGAGCTTGCGAGTGATGAGGAATATGAGGAGGTTGAAGAGGAGGGAGATGTAATTGAAAGTGGTGCGCTTGTGCCAGCACTTCCAGAGGCTATCGCGAAACGTGAGCGAGCTGAGGAAATGGGCGATGAGACAACGGCATTCGAGGGGAGCGAACAGTATGATTATCAGGGAAGGACGTATATGCATATCCCACAGGATCTGGAAATCGATTTAAGGAAACCTCCTGGGAGCGTGAAGAACTTTGTACCAAAGAAACTGGTGCATACGTGGAAGGGGCATACGAAACCGATTTCGCAAGTTCGGTTCTTCCCTGGGAGTGGGCATCTGTTGTTGAGTGGCAGTGCGGATACGACGGTGAAGATATGGGATGTGTATCACTCGAGGGAGTTGCTAAGGACGTATTCGGGCCATACGAAGGCGTTGTCAGATGTTACCTTTAATACCTCGGGGACGCAGTTCCTATCCGCATCATATGATCGGATGATCAAGCTTTGGGATACAGAGACAGGGCAATGTGTAAATCGGTTTACGACGGGCAAGACGCCTCACGTCATCAGGTTTAACCCGTCGCCGGAGCACTCGAACGAATTCTTGGCTGGGATGTCGGATAAGAAGATTGTGCAGTTTGATGTGAGGACGAGGGAGGTTGTACAGGAATATGATCACCATCTCGCGGCGATTAATACGATCACATTTGTGGATGAGAATAGGAGGTTTATGACTACGTCTGATGACAAGTCACTGAGGGCTTGGGATTACAATATTCCCGTTCCCATCAAGTATATCGCGGAACCGCACATGTATCCTATGACGCGGGCCTCGCTGCATCCCTCGGGCAAGTACGTCGCGTACCAGTCTTCCGACAACAATATCTTCGTATACGGCGCGAACGATAAGTTTAGACAGAATCGGAAGAAGGTGTTCAAGGGGCATAATAATGCCGGGTATGCGATCGACGTGGCGGTGAGTCCAGATGGCCAGTTCGTCATGAGTGGAGATAGTGGCGGATATGTATGTGTGTGGGATTGGAAGACGTGTAAGATGTGGCATAAGATGCTAGCGAGTGATGCGGCGGTGACATGCGTAGAGTGGCATCCACAGGAAACGAGTAAGGTGGTGACGGCGGGGTTGGATGGGATGATCAAGTTTTGGGATTAGGAGGAGAAGGATACGTGGGCAGAAGCGAGAGGTTATAATGATTAGGAAGGCATTTAAAATGGCTTGGAGTTTGGGTGGCTGGGCACATGGTGTCGATGTAGAGATATGGATAGATCCGGAATGGAAAATATTTCGGATGAAGCCCTGTTTCAGCTTTGAGCAGCTTTGCAAAATGGGTGATTCTGCTTGTCTAGGTATGTGCAAGCAGTTCTTGAAAGTCGTTGCTACTCGTACAAAAGTTATATAAGCGAGCGAAGAAGCAGGCGATCGTTTGAGCCTTGAAGAGAGTTCGGATGATGAGTATTAGAGCTGGGCTGAGCTGGAGGGCCAGGGCTCGGGACTCGCGGGTTTAGCTTTTGCTGCCGGAGCTGGTCATATGGCGGCTCGAGAAAGATCGAGATTGAAGGGGAAGGGGACATACAGTATGATTGTCTAGACGGTGAATAACGCGGGGAACTCGAGCATAACAGATTGTTGACCTGGTTTGGTTCGAGACCTTCGAGATAGACTTCTTGCTGCTGGGTTCTTGTGAAACTATGGTTTTGATGTTTGAGGAGCAAGTTACTTATCTTTTGTTCGGCTCTAGTGTTACGCTTTGTTATCCAATATACGCAACTCGACCTTTTCGACACAGTCTTAGGTTCGAGTTGCTGTTTGCTCTTTAGCGGATAGATTCTTATTGTTTGTTTTGTCTTGTCTTATGTTTCGTGGAGGAAGAGATGTGAAAGGGCGAGATGTCTCGAGGCTGTGATGAGGGGATGAGCAAGGTAAAGTGCACTGTTTCTCTAGGAAAAGGTTCTTCTTTTCTTCGTGGTGCAATTTATTCCTTTCCTGAGACTTGGTTTCGAGTTGCGAGTTTTAGTTCGGCTGCGGTTTGTGGTGGAGGTGATCTCATTGTTGTTGTTATTTTTTATGTTTTAAGAGGTGGAGAAGCGGAAGAGGAAGGTTCGAGTGAGTCTGGGTAAGGGGTATAAGGGTATTGGATATATATAAATGTGAGGTATGGATAGAGTCTGAACGATTTTCTCTTCTTTACTTCAATTAAATCAGAATCGTTTTATCGTATCCTATCATTTTCAAATTCCCCAAGCAATAAGTACAGGGAATCGAATTTTTGCACAATTAATCTGAACAATGCCAGTACTTACTGCTTCCTTGCGTGAAGGAATGAAGGGTCGAGTGTTTTATGACCACTTTGAGGCATGGATATATGCATTCATTGTCTTCTCCTTGAAGCCCGACTCAAAATTTTGACAAAATTAGAATGAATATCACTTCAGACGAAACTACCACTGAGAGTTTTCACCTCGGAGAAATTTTTAGCCCGGATTTTCTCGGTTTACTTCAGGATGTATTAGGTGTCGATATGAGGGGTGCCCTTATGCTGTCTAATCTCAACCGAGATGACGCAAGAACGGGCGGGGACAAGAAGAAGAAACCGACGAAGGGGGAGGGAAAGTGGCAGAGGGTTAGGGATGGGTTACATTGGATCTGCGTAAGCTGCTACCTTCCTTTTTCCTCTATGTTCTCTTTACCGAGAAGTTTATTCTGCTATACAAGTTAGTGCAAAGAACTACCTGGACGTGATGATCAAAAGCTGCCGGGGGGAAAGGTCCCCAGGTGTAAGCAGGTTAATGCTAATAGCGTCCGGAAACGTCAGGCGAGGAGGAAGTGGGAGAGATGCAATCATGGGTGCGAGAGATGTCCGGGGTGGAGTCAACGATCGTTGTATGCTTGAACTATGACAGCCTCAAACTTATGGTGCTGTGGGAATTAGAAGGGTGGTATGGGTAAAGTTGGATTTTGGATAATTATGAAGAGGTAAAGGGACGGGGAGATCTCAATAGGGTTGCCGCTGAGTTGTTGAGTGTTTATGATAGCAATCCTTTTGCTCTTCGGCTTCTTACATTTTGCGTGACCATGTTTATTTTGACTTCAATTGTTAGCTCTTTTATGTGAATTGTGTTAAGCAAGGCTTTATATAGATGCTGGATTTTATAGGCGACTATTTGTAGTTTATCTTCAACGGTCTACTTACATTGAGCAGGATTGATTGTTTATCTTCTCTATTAGTTATTGAGCTCGATATCGAGGTATGCCATCCACAATTTCTCGACTAACTTCGTTCTTCAGTGCTCTGTTCTGAGCACCACCTCCCCGCCAGCTGAGAGAGAATAGTGCGACTGACATAAACTCTCTTTCGGGTAAAGAGTATGTACATCAACTTGCTCGCGACCCAATACTAGAATTCGCAAGCCTACAAAATTCTAACTAAATCTCTCCCCCAGATAGTCTTCGAACACAGGAGCTAGGAGGTTCTATATTAAGCGAGGGGTTCGAGAGGAACCTCATGTGGTGAAAGGATGACGAACGATGTTGTCGTCATGCGAGGACTCCCTAAAGGGAGGAAATTAGTTTGGAACGATAAGCAAACGTCAGCCCTAGAAAAGAAAATTTGATTGTTAGACTATAAGGGGATACCCCTGCTCCATAGTAGTCCATGAGGTCTCGGACATGTGATATTAACGATACAGATGAATTAGAAGATGTTATCGACATTGTAGAAAATAGTTATATACGATGCACATTCCCATTACATGAGAGTCTCTCCACTTCATAATTTCTTGCCATAACCAAAAAGGCCTTTAACTCCAAAGCATCTTACAAGATTATGAAAGTACAAGTAGTTCCCAACAACCGCCAAGTATCAACATTGGGCAAGTTTTTCAATACTCATCGTCGTCGCTGTCGCCCTCGATCCTTCTACTGTAGGCTTTAGTACCGGGAGTGTGTCCCTCTCTCTCTTTCTTGCTCATCTTAGTCAAATCGTACTTCTTGCCGCCTGGGTGATCTTTGTCAAGCAGATCAAAGCTCTCTACGTGTGTAAACCGTGGGAAGGATAAATTGTATCTCATGCTAACCAGCGGTTCAAACCCCTGGTCTCCTTTAACGATGTCTTAAAAGAAAACATGCTTCAGATTTGATATTGTTTCCGAGAATGTTGCCAATGCTTGCGGCGCCAGCAAGTGCGGCTCTATAGAATGGTAAATTAGCTCCTCCACATTCAAATAATACAGATTCAGGTCATCATACATGTGGGCAAATCAGTTACCCCTAATTGGTCACCAGTGGGATAGGATTTTCCAATAGCTATATTTTGAAGCCCAATGCCTCTTGGGTCATAAGCTTTGATATCATGTATAAAATCTATAATATCTTCGGTAGCACCAACATCGCTTGTAGAGATATTTAAGAAATCCAGTTCGGAGTTGAAGTATAAATATCGCTTGAGAAAGCGGGCGGATGCTGGGTGGTAATTCGCGAGAGGATATTTTATGGGCATTCGCACTCGATAGACGTCCAGGGCTGCTTCTCTAGAATCATGGCTGACAAGCATCAGTGGACTGCCTGTACCCTCCGTGGTGACCCATATAGCATAGTCTCCACCGCTTATGATATTTTCCGATACAATATTTCCCTTGTTGTCTTTCAGCTTGTGTTTCTCAGTATATGGCGGGGGGGGTATATCGTTGATAATGTAGGCTCGGCGAACGCCTCATATAAACGACTTCATTTCCAATCAAGCGGTTATGATGCAAAGCAGCTTTCCAAATTTCTATTCGAAGTTCAAGCGGCAGCTGCTTCATAAGGGGGAATGTCTGTTGAAGGGATTGTTGTATGGTTTGCTGATGAGCTTGATCGTATGGCTATTGCAGAGGTACACCGAGCTGAGAGTAATTTGTGTAAAAGTCGTTGAGAAATGGAAAGGTTTGCCCGTCGCCTCGAGTCATGGTCGATGGATCGTTATAAGGGGGCATCGTTAGCCAGAGAAACCGGGGTGGGAGCTTGATGAACAACTTAGCTTCGAAAGAGAGGACTAAAGAATACGAGATTTTATTTCTTGTCAAAAAGCTCGCATATATGGTTGAGATATTTTTGTGGGTAAAAGCTAGTAATTGAGTGGAACTAAGGGGGGTTGGTTAATTGTCATGTATCATCTCCGTGAATCATGATAAGCTCTATGCTGTTAGAGAGGGGCGCAAAATAGGAAGAGTTATGTGTGATTAGTTTTATTCTTCATAACTGTATCAAGCAACACGCATCTTAATAGTTATTCAGAGTCAGTAATAATATCGAAGTGCGCTTTTCATGTCTATAAGACAATGCATTTGATAGTGTGGAAACAATAAGATAAAAGAAAGCTAGACTTATTTCTAACCACTTGAATTGGACTATGAAGCTCAGTAGTATAAACCTAGTCTTCAAGAGATTAAAGGTAAATCAAGTTGGTCGGCCATGTTCTAATGATTGTCTATGCTCAGGCTGTCTATGAATAATAAATATCTATCATTAAGCTATTCTACATCCCCTCGATTATAATTTTCCTCAAGCGATCGAATCCAACTCTTTGCCCTCCTCTCCATCCATCTCACTTGCTGCCTTCTGTGATTCCCTCTTCCGTAGTATCATGACTTTCCTCGTCCATGATATCCTCGCTTTCTACACTCGCCATGTTCCGAAGATAAGCTTCTGCCTGAGCAGCGTACTTAC
The DNA here is from genome assembly GCA_000328965.1 of Ascocoryne sarcoides NRRL 50072. Lineage (NCBI taxonomy): Eukaryota > Fungi > Ascomycota > Leotiomycetes > Helotiales > Gelatinodiscaceae > Ascocoryne > Ascocoryne sarcoides. Next base: position 149,536 of record KB205949.1, on the reverse strand, counting down.
AACGCTTCCGAATCCGCTCTCCATATATGTAAAGGGAGAATGGAATCGGCGCACAAGCCAACGCCATGAAAGCAGGGACCATCGACGCCCAGTGAATGCCAATGCCATGGTACATGTATGTCGTAAAGAGCGGGAAGATAACTCCAAAACTGGACCGTAGCACAACAGTGGCTGCAAGGACGCTCGCTGCATATATCGTGTATGCATCCACGAGATAGTTCTTGATAGAGATGAACACTAATGCCATTCCAAAGCCAAATGGCATGCCGGAGATCACGCTTACTGCCCAGGGGATACTCGGACCGTTGGTCCAGGCAAACCAGAAGAGTGAAATAGGAAGAGCGATGCCACCGGTCATAGCACCGGTAAGTCGCTCTTCAGGGCGGCAACGACTCTTTTTCGATTTGACGAGGTAACGGTGGTTGTCATACATGCTGAAGATGATGGCCAACATCATTCCAAGGGCAATACCGAGAAAAGCAAGACCGCCTTCGCCCTGATTCCAGCCGCGCTGCTCCTGAAAAACGATGGGCATAGCTGCGAAGAAGAGATATAACGTCCCGTAAACAATAGCCATCCAGAGTGACAGTAAGAGGACGATGGGTTCACAAAATAGGAATACCATTGGCCGGCTGATGGCTGTTTTCAGTTCAGCCGAAACAGAGCGCCGGCCACGGTAGAGCTCATGCTTGCTGAGGTAGACCATTCCGGTCATGTGGGACAACTTCTCGGCCCTCTTCTGTAGGAGAACAGGAGCGTAGGTCTCCGGAACGAGTAGTATAGCCAGGATCAAGAGGACCCCGGTAAAGATAGTCATCACCCCTTCAACCCATCTCCAGCCTATGGACTGCCCAACAAATCCGCCAACAATAGGGCCTAGAACAGGACCTAAGAAGGGTGCCGTTGCAAATAAACTCATTGCAAAACCTCGTTCAGAGGCAGAGAACATGTCTGCAATAGCAGCACCAGCGTTGGTCATCGATGATGCTCCGAACGCACCTGCGAAGAAACGGAGAATAAGTAGCGTTTCAATGTTTTGCGAGGCAGCTGCTCCGCCATTGAAAGCTGTCAATGCACCATAGGTGATGATGAGTATTGGTTGCCGGCCATATACCTCACCCAACGGCGCCCATAAAAGAGGTCCGACCATAAAGCCCAACACGTATAGCGAAAGGCCAAGCGTGGCAATCTCGTCACTAACCCCGAACTCTTTATCGATTTGCGGAATACAGCCCGAGTATGCAGACGAGATGAATGCTGAGCCGAGCGTAGTAACCGCCAGCAGCACGGTTAGGAGCCACTTCCTCCATAATTGGAACACCATCGGATCCCGAGGGTCGTCTTTAATCCACGTAACGGCATAGGGGTCACTTTCGGTGCCGGAACCGTCATACTTCCATTCCAGGACCTCTGGTGTGACTAGAGCCCTGTCGAATATAAACCGCCAGTATGATGTACCGAACCTTAAGATACGACGTGGGACGGAAGGGGAGTAATCAGTAGCTTTCTCGATATCCGGTGGCGGGTTTGCAGAACTCGTTTTGCGGGAGGATGGGGAGACGAACATCTGCCACGTCTAGATAGGGAGCTGGAGAAAGGAACAGAGAAATAACGGCGGCTATGCGGAACGAGGCATGAGAAGATGAAAGCAGGAGCATCTGCAGATTGGGTTTTGTCCAGCTTAAGTACACTTGTTAAGCTGGGTAAGTGGCCCATGTTGTATAAGATCCGAGACTCTGCATAGCATTTCTCAAATCAGGCGAGGATTGACTTAACTTGAAAAGTTTGGTAATCACAAAAAAAACACCTTGTATCAAGCTTGTCTCCTGACGTTATTCACGGCATTTGCGCTCAATGTTGCTTTGCACTATTGCGGCTCTAGACCCGAACACTAGCCGTATCCGTGCAAGAAAGTCCCGAAACTCCGATATCCCGATATCCCGACACCCCGAAATCCCGGAAACTGGGACATCGGGGAGATCATGCAGCGGCATCGAGCTTATATTTCCGCCTTTTTAAAACTTCTACTCTCTTGTACTTATCTCGGCGTATTTATTCCGCTAAGTTTCTTAGAGCCTGCTTCTAAGCAAGGGGGACTTGGCCACTAGATCTTCCTAATCTGGAAAATTATTACCCGTCCTTGACTTAATAAATTTCAAGTGTGGAGACTTTAGAATTATTAGGCCTAGAAGGAGTAGTAGTGCTAATATATTCCCCGCAAAGAACTAAGTGTACAGATTTAAATGGCAGGGTGATCTGGGGAACTCTGACCAATCGGTCTCCATCATGTTTCCTGAAATCAATCCTCTAGAGCTTTAGTTGCTTACAATTGATCTGAGATCGAACCCTTGGGTACATAATTGTTGAGTTCGAGAGATAATGCAGTAGTAATTGAAGAAGAGGAGAGAAATGCAATTGGCCAGATAACGGGAAGGATCTTGAAATAGAATAGACATATTCTCCTTGAAGTGACAGTGAAGTGAAATGTCTTTATCCTTCCCATCTCGGCATGTCCAGACCGTCCATAAATCCAAATCCCAAAAAGTCCTGAATCCACCCAGTTGACTCTTCAATAGCATCAAGTTCGACATTGTCTGTGAGTCGAATGTCGGAATCGGAAATTCCAACCGGGTTCGAGTCATCAGGAAGATCACTTACGTGATCTTGCTTTGGAAGAGCGCTTGAGCTACCCTCGGGATCGTCCCTACCTAGCAGACCCTTTTGAGCAACCACCCATTCAAAGAGCCGGACTGTCCAGCTCATATTCGGCCAAAAATCTTGGGCATATCGTAAAACCAACATTCCAGGGTGTATGTTGGCCACAGCCATTGACCTTTGCATCTGAGAGACCTTAGGATCAAGCGCTATTTCGATATGGAGCGCCAAGACTGTCGAGACGCAATTCATGCTAGTAGTAGAAATGCATTAGTGAGTGAGTCTGAAGTGACATTTCTGTTAAGGGATCGGAATGTCCTACAATGACATAGGCAATAAGCCAACGAGGTCATGCGTCATGGCTCTTCCTACAACTGTATAGAGCTCAAACACTGCACGCCAAAGCTGATGGCCTGACCAATCAAACAGGCTATCATTCTTGCCCTGGTAACGTTTGCGTAAGTTACGATAAAATATAACCTCGAGACGGTAGCTCATCGCAAATAATAAAAGAATGAAAACGTTAGCGCTCGACCAAGACTGTACTCTTTCGATTTGCAATTCCTCCGGAAGCGATTGGCGCCACGAGGAAAAGGCCTCGGCAAGATCTTTCTCGGACTCCCTTGTTGGTGATGATCTCGGCCCTTGAAATGCACTTAAAAATCGAGCTCCTAGAAAGAAATGAGCTACTTGAGACGCTGGGCATTCTGTTGCCACTCACCGATAGCAGCTAACTTGCAATGCTCTATGAAATAAAGTTTGTGAAGTTGTGTTATTGGGGAGAGTAAATGCTTGTACTGGTCAGGAATTTCTTTCTCTTCCCAGTCATTTTCGCGGAGGAAGTTCGTATCCGAATCGTTCTTGTGAAGAAGCTGCACGTTGTCCAAACCTAGAGTCGATAGTAAGATATCACGGGACTATAGATATCAGAGACCGATGATCAGAAAGCGATATCAAGAGATTGAAAAGGCACTTACATATAAAACCCACCATATCCGTCGGCATAGTTTATGGGTGGCAGAATCCATATCATCTGCTATATCACTACATTACAGAAAGTCAGTATCGTCCTGTTACCTGGCATAAAACCGTGACAATATCTTACCTTCTATGAAGTCCCATTCGTGTTGCGATTCGGACAGCATTATAGAGCCAATAACGGAAATCCTTATCGACTGTATAAGAAATAGCCGAAAGGCCTAACAATAATGATCCTTGCAGTCGCCGTAGTTGGCTCTTTTCACAGCCAAAGTCATATAATAGTATAGCGCTTGAAATGAATGTCTTCTGGGCATTGGAGCGGCCTGTGAAGCCAGCGTCAAGCAACTCCTGAAGCGGAATGTATGGAACAGTGCCGGCAAACATAGACAGTAACACGAATGACGAATATTCTCCAGTTTCGTAAGCTTGGATAAATTCGATACGATCCAGGACGGGAACATAGGGGTGGACCAATTGGAAAAATAGTTTAAGCAGATGGTCACTGAAGTAAGCAGTTAGCTGAGAAGAATCAGACAATTCTAACTATTGGTCAAACTTACCAAAGGGTCTTTGGGGGTAAATTGAAAGCGCCCTTTGAAAATAAAAAGCTTATATCGGCAGCATCTAATCCGGATAGTTCTCTTCCTCGGTTGCCTTCACTATACACGTCGGTTAGCGGCTCATCGTTGACAACGATGCGTGTGAGTCGTCTAGCACGATCTTGTCCAACAAGGCCGCCGAGAATGGCTATATAGTGCCTACCATTATGGTACTCAATCACGTCTCGACCAGGACTGGAAACTCCTAGCATTCTATCAGAAGATAGAAGGCCCTTTCCGGCTGCGATTTCCCGACAGACTTGAAGATGAGATTGCGGATCGGTGACAGATGGCTCCTGATGGATATCGGGAGATGGAACAGTGTTTGGTGGACCTTGGTTGGCGGTATCCGAAGATGCCGCAGCATTTAAAGACTGCAATCCTTATTAGGTCTTACAATTGTATATGCGAAATTTCTGAAATTTTCATACCAGGTTCTGGTCAGAGGTAGGACGATCAACACTGAAGGAAGTATACCTGCTCAGTGAGGGATCTGACCCAGCGTCGAGTGATGCTGAAGGGTGTTGATGTCTTGCCCGTTGTCTGAAAACCAGAAGAATTAGAAATATTATACTGCAGTCTCAAGCACCCTCATACACTCACCTTCTTGGGTGTCTGTTTACGAGAATGCAACTACTCGGACAGCCTCTATCCACGCACCGACTACAAGGCAGTCCCGCTATCATTGCATTGCATTTAAGCTTCCTTTCACGGCAAGGAAGACAAGCCTTAGACAGCTTTGGATGCGTGCTCATGATGATGGAAGTATCTGGTGCAGCTGGACGCGATTGCATCCAAATGCGGCGCCGAAAAGATCAAATTAATACAATAAGTTGCGCTTCCATTTGTCATGAAGGAGAAGTAACTAAATAGACGGTCGTCTCTCCTGATGGAAGGGATTGAGATAATAGTTCGGCTGCCGTAGTTAGCGTAAGTTGGCCCTCGGCCCCTCTATTCCTAGTTGTTTTTTATATGATATTCTAGTTTTAATTCGTTCAAAAGATACTACAGCAATGACTCTTTTTCTGGCTGTGTACCGATATATGGATAGTTGTTTGCTTCAAGATTCAGAAAGCGGGGCACCATTCGGCGTCCAACAAGGTCTTCGATAGCCGAGCCATACTTCACCAACAAATGCTCTTTGAATGCGGTTTGAATGATGCCGATTCCAAATGGTACTCCAATATTGTTAATGCCAACGGGGACGGTGATCATTGGGTATCCAGCTTTAGCTGCGACTGAACATGCAGCACCTCCATCAGCTTGTAGAGGCACGAGTAGACCATCTAGACCATGTCCCTTAAGTTGTAGCGCTGCATCAATGCCTTCATCTCTCGATTTTCGCCTGATATATTCAAGAGCTTTGAGGTATATGTCCTCCGGCCAGTCCTTCGACTCGACACATCTGTCAAAGTTATCCTGGCCAGTAGGCCATGCCAGGTGTGTTCTAGGGATCCCTCCCTCATGAGTAGTATGCTGGATATTATAAGCAACTACATCTTCTAGTGAGTGGATTCTAGCCCCGTTTTCCTCCAGCTCGCTGAGATATGTTCGCAGGCTACGGTAGAATTCTGTCCTCACAACTTCAAATTCTGAAAGCCTAGATCCCGTCTTGCCATCTCCAAACTCCCAGTCCCAGCCGTCTGGTGAAATTATTTCTTCAGCACTTGGGAAATTGACTTCCATGACCAAAGCCCCGGCCTTCTCTATCTTGTCGATTAGCTCCATTAGAGAATCGTATTCGATCTTTTTTTCAGAGTCTTTACTCGCTATTTCCCACACTCTTTTCCATGGTACGCAAAATCTCGCTCCTTTTAGAGCATCCTTCTTGCTCAGCCAGGATGTGTAGAGCTCCGGGCAGAGATTCTGTATTAATGGAGAGGCTAGGCGATCAACATCGGTGTCTATGGTCGCACGTCTCTCGTGAATAATATCTAAGACTATTGCAGCATCCTCTACCGATCGGCTAAATGGCCCTACAGTGTCCATGCTTGGAGACTCCGGGATAACTCCCATAGTAGACGTCAGTCCAACGGTCGGCTTAAGGCCCACCACGGCATTGCGATCTGCTGGGAACATGATACTTCCATCAGTCTCGGTGCCGATGCTGAATGCACACATATTCGAGGCGAGTGAGCTGGCACTTCCAGAGCTAGAGCCTCCTGGATGGTGGGCAAGATTGTAAGGGTTTCGATTCTGTCCTCCTCGAGAAGAGTAGCCTTCGGCGTAATATGACGCTCGCATAGAGGCAAACTCAGACAAGTTCGCTTTCCCTAAGAGTACGGCGCCAGCCTCTCGCAAGAGAGTAACAACGCGAGCATCGCCTTGGACAACATTTCCTACCAATGCGGCACATCCCGCCGTGGTCTGCATTTTATCCTTGGTTGCGATGTTGTCCTTGACTATAAACGGAATACCGTGCAAGAGACTTCTGACATAGCCTTTTTTGCGCTCTTCGTCGAGCTTGTTGGCAATATCCAGTGCGTCAGGATTCGTCTCGATAACGGCGTTCACATAAGGGTTGACAAGCTCAACTCTACGTAAGTAGCACTGCACTAACTCGTTGGACGTGAAGGCCGCTTTGCTAAGATAATCCTGTAACTGTGATATCGAACACTCTTCAATTTCAATTCCTCGACACCTCGGCATACACAAGTATTGTTTGGGGGCGCTCATAGTCATTTCCTCTTGGAGAAGTGAGCAGAGTGTATTCACTGTTGCGTTTTCCTTCCCCATTTGCTGAGATGTTTGCAGTCGTGCGAGAGAGATGAGGAAGCCACCTCTTCCAGTACAAAACACTCTAAAAAGCATTGGGCTTGCGAAATCTGCTTAGGCTCTTTGATAACCTTGCTAGACAAACAAGTACATCGGCAAGATCTTTAAATCCCAGATAATTCTGATTCTGAGATTGCAATTGTTGTCGCACTCTATTGAGAGTCGCTTAGCAGAAGTGGGGTCGAGCCACCGCTAGAAGAAATGAACAAATTCAGCAAAGATATCCCAAGTATTATATGAACCAATTATACAACGGGTTTGCAGGGGCATCCTTCCCCGACAGAAACACAGAACTAATGCACTTCAATGGATAAGACTACATAATTCTGACCTAATGTAGCATTCAACTAGATGCTTGCTAGCTGACGCCCTTCGACCCACAATATGCACTCCCGATCTCGCAGAGGGATGACTCAAGTAGAAATCAAAGATAAGTTATATGTTTCTTTGTCTTGCAAATTGGATTCTTTTCTCGTGATTATCTCCAAGTGAAAACATCATTCAATTGCAATGCTCAATATAGAAACGGGTGGCACTATGCCTCCAAGGATAGCTTCCCCGCATCCCACTTTTACGCTACCATCAACTACCGAGTCTTTTGAACCCCTCAACACCTTCCAAGAACTCGACCAGGAACTAGCAACTGTATCTCAATCTCGGCAAGACTACACCTTTCCTGAAGGCGGCACCCGAGCCTGGCTCGTCATTCTCGGCTCGTTCTGCATTATAGCCGGAACATTTGGTCTCCTCAATTGTGTCGGGCTCTTCCAGTCCTACTGGCAAGTTCACCAACTCTCGAGCTACAGCTCTAGTTCCATCGGCTGGATCTCTGCGGTAAACGTTTTCTTCAATCTCATCCTAGGCGTCCAGATTGGACCTTTGTTTGATCGTTATGGACCTCGCTATCTGTTATTGGTTGGGAGTGTGGTATACGTGGCGAGTTTAGTGGTTTTGGGGAATTGTAGTACGTACTGGGAGCTTATGCTCATGTGGGGTGTATGTGCTGGAATCAGTGGGGCATTCTTGACGACAACAGCTTTAAGCGTTATAGCACATTGGTTTGAGAGAAGAAGGGGCATGGCGAGTGGGATTGCGTTTGTGGGTTCAAGCGTTGGGGGAATCGGGTTTCCTTTAATGCTGAGTCCGATACTAAAGAATCTCGGGTGGGCTTGGGCTATGAGAATTGTCGCTCTTGTCGCTTTATTATCTATGGTTGCGGGAAATTTGTTCATTAGAGGAAGACTGCCGCCGAGCAAGAATGGTGGTGCGGTTGACTTGAGATGCTTTCGAGATGCGAGGTTTTCTTGGGTTACAGTGGGAATAACTTGTGAGTTTCTCTTTCATATGTCGTCTTTGAAAGAGTCTATTACTGATTTGCTACTAGGCTTCGAGTTCGTGCTCTTCGGATCATTGGGGTTGATTCCAACCTATGCTTTAATGCAGGGCTTCAGCAATCAGACGAGTTTCAACGCTGTCGCCCTTCTTAATGTGTAAGTAATGCGATCACATTTCTCATCCGACCCCGTTTCTGCTACTCTACCATCACTTGACTTCACCAGTTAACAACGTTTAGCGGCTCTGCGCTCGGACGGTCTTCTGCAGGCTATATATCGGACCGTGTAGGGCGATATAATACTATGTTATTTACTATATCCTTTTCCTTGATTATCACATTTGCCATCTGGCTACCAGTTGGCCATAACATCGGATTATTTTATGCGTTTGCTCCACTTTTTGGCTTCGGCTCGGGAAGCATCATCAGCATGGCCCCGGTTTGCCTCGGGCAGCTTTGCGAGGCGGATCAGTATGGGCAATACTATGGGACTTCATACTCAGTGGTTGCTTTTGCGTGAGTGAAGGAAGTTGACTTTGAATAATTGCTGGAAGCTAACAAGAAGAAACTAGGACGTTGGTATGCATTCCTATTGGCGGGAAGCTACTTCCAGCTGTAGGTGCCATCGGTTTTGTTGCTTTCTTTGGTGGAGTGCTCGTTCTTTCTTGGGCAAGCTTTGTTATGGCTAGATTGGCCTATTTAGACTATAAGTGGAAATGGATTGTGAAGATTTAAATGGAGTGGCAAGATAGTACAAATGTTAGAGGGCGCCCGGATATTGAGAGAGGAGAATCGTTATGAAAAGAGATCACATTGTATCATAAGGTTGAGCGGGAGTAGCCTTCGAAATAAGAATGACAAAAGACACAAGAGCCCTACTTCTACAACTCTCACTGCAAATCTTCAATTTCTTGTTATACCATGAAACTGTTTTTTTCTTCTGTGATTGTTGCCTCGCAAACCTACCGAACTTCAGCGTTTAGTGAAAAGGCGGAAATAGGAATAGCTAAGAATAAATATAGTATATAGCTAGATTTCCATTTGATATCGGTCCCTTCAAACCTACGAACATAAGAAAGAAGATCGAAGCAACTATAATCCTACTTGAGGAGTTATGCCATAAGGCCGGATTTATGATATCATTTTGTCATAAGAGTGCTAATATAGCTATATCTATAAGTGAGAGTTGAAAGTGAGAACTTTAGTCGGCGAAAGGCAACTTAAACATTTTAATTTACATGTCGCAGTAAAAGAAAGCAACACAAAAAATCTCCCATGCTGTTAGCTTCACAATCTCCAGTCGTCACCAAATCGCGGGGTAAATTCACGTGGCCCATCCCCACAAACCCCCTTTCCGGTCGAACGAGCCACTCCCTTATCCGTGTTTACTAAATGGCAAAGATCGGGACGATAATAAGATCATAATATTAACGAAATAGGGCGGTTACGAGTTATACCCTCCGATAAACCCCTAGAGTTGGCTGACTTCGGGATCCACCGAATGTCAAATCATCCCACATCTGACCCCTCTCGTACCACCCTGACCTTCGCCGCAAAAGCTCTCAGCACGTGAATAATACCCTTCCCGACATATAATTATTGTGTTTGCCTTTACAAAAAGACTATCTTCTCAGCACTACAAGTCAAACCTCCAACCTCTTTCTAATTCGATTTTTGAAATCACAATCACAAAAAAAAGCCAACGCTTCAACCCTCTCGAAATACCAAGCGAGAAACTGACAACCAACCAATCAGCTCGCTTCATTTATCCCAGTCTCGTCTCATATCCCAAAGTCAATATGAGCGTAGCCGCCAAGAACGTTGCTCTCGTAGCACTCGGTGCAGTCGGTGCAATTATCGCTGTGAACCGGATCTCGAGTCCCACAAAGACGGAGAGTATATCTGGCATGATGAGGAGGCACTTGGATGAATACAATTCGACTGTACACCCAGAGCAAGACCGAAGGTATATACCGAATTCCTTCATCCAGATTTGCGCTGTGGACTGAATTGAGGCTAATGGTGAGTATCCAGGGACACGATTTTCGATCGTACAAAGTTGATGAACGACGTGAAGACGAAGAAGCCGTGGAATATGACTTATGCTGAGAAGGAGCGGGCGAAGCATGAAGATAACATTGCTTAATTTGGGGAAGGCAGAGTTGATTTGCGACGAGGGCGGACTTTGTTTAGGTTCTAGGCGTTTGGTGTTTTGAGGGTTCGTGGTGGGCATACATACAGTTGCGATTGCAAGCATCGATAGGAGAAGTTTTTGATAATCTAAAAGGGAAAGAGAAAATTGAGCAGACGAAGATTTTCGAAAGATGTATTGGGGGTCTTAGGTATATCTGACCCAGATGTATTAAAGCCAGCCAATGGCCTGTATAAAAATCTTTGGAAATAAGAGGTATCGAGCATTGACATGGTGACAACATGTATGCAACCAGCAGGTGATAGACTTCTTCTGCTTCTGTTGCCAGTAATGTAACCAAACTATTATCTCATAGAACGATAACGCTATACACTAGGGCTTACTTAAAAAACTTCCTTAGAGGAAAGAATAGAGAATTCCTACAGGTTTCATAGCTAGAAGTGAAACTCGACTCATGTCTTCTCTCGTCTTCATCCTTCAATCTTCATTTTATTCTGTTAGTTATTCTTCTACATCGTGCCAAGACTTCGAGAATCCCCACCCTGTCGTCTGGGCCAAAATCAAGTCTTTGTTATTGCCACCCTTATCTCTAGTATTAACTACCTTCTTCCATCGTTCTCGCTAAAGAAGTGGCCAAAATAAATCTAAAAAATAGGAGATATTCTAGTCATATCTACAGGCCCAGAGTAGCTAGCACGAGAAAAGAAAGGCATATAGTTTATGAGTATAAAGGAACTTCACATGAGTAACGGTGCACTTGAGCGGCGCTTGGAGCTTTATCGCGTGTATCTATTTTCGGCCTTGCTAATTTAAAGTTACAACAGTGAAGGTAATTCGTAAATGCTTAGTATAATGATGAAAAGGTATGTAGCTGCTTGAAGGCGGACTATATGTTGGGATGAACGTATAAAGTGTAAGTGTCTTTCTGTCATGTGACTAATATCCCACAAATAAGCTGTTTTTGGCTTTCAGAGGGAATTGAATGGTATAGTGCACCAGTTTCAACTCTCAGGAACTGTTGCACTTCGCTACTTAAGATGAAGTTTTACTAGATATAGAAAGGAGTATTGCCTGAGAAAAGTGAAAAAACGACTCGGCATTCTATTGCCTCTCTTTAAAAATGGCAAACCATTAATATTGAGTCATTATCCTGCTAACACAGACTTGCGATTTTAATTGTCGCCAAATGGCTGCAACACAGATGGCCATCTATGACCTTTGATAGGTATTCTTGCCAAAATCTCGTCAATGAGGTTCATTTCATCGGCATCCAACAATATCAATTCCGAGTTCTCCTTGACTCTTTCAACAGTGGTGGCACCGGGAAGTGGGATAATCCGTGGCATCCCAGGTCTTTGACTCAAGGTGCTTACCCATCCGATAGCAACTTGGGCCATCTGTTCTCTTGCTTAGCCAAATGTCTTGACACATTGGGAATTCAACAAAAACTTACAGTGCAGCTTTTCCGTTGGGAAATCTTTCTAATTTCCTCCACGAGCTTCATGTTCTCATCAAAAACATCGGGCTGGAACCTAGGGTACATTCTCCGCATGTCCTTCTCTGGTACATCTTCTAAGCTCTTGATCTGTCCGGTCAGGAATCCCTTTGAGAGTGGTGCGTATGCAAAAATAGTAATGCCGAGTTCAGCACATGTTGCCGCAATTCCGTTGGTTAGCCTTGAGGGTTTATGTCAGCTCCCCATGATTAATTCAGAGCGTGTGGATACATACGGGTCGGTTGTGAAGAGCGAGAGCTCAACCTCAACGGTAGAAATAGGGTGTGCTGCATGGGCCTTGCGAATGGTGCCAGCGCTACACTCGCTAAGGCCAATGCTACCTATTTTACCAGCCTTGACATATTCAGCAATCGTTTCGATAGTCGTTTCAATAGGAATCTTAGGATCCGCTCGAGCTGGCTCCCAGTTATCGATGAAGACTTTATCATCAAGTGCTTTGAGACATGTGTCGATACTTCTTCGAATGTTTTCCGGGCTATTGTCGGGGCCTAGTGGATTAAAGCTGAAGGCGCCTTTCATGCTTAGGTAGACTTTGTCTTTGTCCCCAGGGTACTTAGTGAAGTAGTAGTTCAGAAGTTGAAGAGAGTTTGCACCTGGCGGGCCATAAAATTCTCCTCCGTTCCAGAGATTGGATCCATTGTCAAGAGCCGCCTTCATTGTAGTTACTGCTTCGTCGTATGACATTTTCTCCGCACGAGATGTAAATCCTATATTAGTTAGGCTTGGATGAATGAAGGCAATAAATAGTACACACCCATAAGCCCAAAAGCTATTGGACCAACAGCTTTATTACCGAGTTTGAGAGACATAGTAATCAAAAAAAGTAGTGGGTTTTTGTTGCTGTGAGTTGTAGGCTTGGTACTTGACAGTTGAACTTTTATTCAAAATGTGAAGTAAGGTCGATGGGCAGGTGCAAGAGCACCTTTTATATTGTATCATGCCTACATGCTCCAAAGGCAGCGTAATGGGCATACTCGCCCAACTTGGTATTGCTGAAAATGCACTGCCTGTTTCGAGCTTAGCGTATTGAAACTCTCTGGGGTTAGGTAGTGTACAGTCTCGGCTGTACAAAGCGGGGCGGAGTTAACCTTAACACATAGCTCCGGAATGACGTGAAGATATATTAGCACCGAAATGCATTTACTAAAAGGGGATGTTCGAAGGGAGGTTTTCTTGGATGAACATGTCGACGCTTCCGATAGAGCCCGGCAGAAAAGCCTCGCGCCGCTACCAAAGAGACGCAAGATCACGACCGGATACGAAGGTTGAACTTCAATTTGTTCAGGCCAACCCAGGTGGCAAAGAAAATGCCACAACGCAGGCAATCATTCGAGCAAATGCAGCTCACTTTCATTGGCGTCAAAACCGACCTCCTCGAGAAAATTCAGTATGCTCGAAGCAGCAACCAGCCCCGTCACAAACGATATCACGTGTAGCGCATGCCACAAGTCGAATTGATCAACAACGAATTTCAAGCTCTAATCATGTAGAGCATGCCCATACGCATGTTAACTCATGTAATCTGCTACCATTAGAAAATAGAGCCCAGCTTCACTTGGAGGTTCTGGACCCTCTCTCGTCTTATATATGTGAACTTCCTAGAGACTTTGTGAATCGTTGCATAACTCTCAGTAAGAAGCCCCTCCCATTATTATACTTGAAACTAATCTCCTTAAGATGCAAAATTCATCCTCCCCACCTTATTCCCCGATGCTGCCAATGATTCTAGCATCGTATCAAGCATGTTACAACTCCCAGTCGCTCATCCCCCTGTGCTGCATCTCTTTATCATAGGTGCTCTGCTTTATTCTCAGGGAACCCATGAGATTATTCCCGGTAGTCCTATTGCTCTCACCCTCTTTCGATTCCGCTCCCAAATTGTGCAACAAATGAGTGTGGCTATCCGGGACCCCGTGGAAGCTTGCAAAGACGTTAATCTTTTTGCTATTTTGGCATTAGCGAACAAAGGGAAGTCCAAAGAAGTAAGCTTGGGACTAAGGTCACCACGTCAAGGTCCTCTGGGGAATTTACAGTCTTTGAACACGCATGCGTTGACGGAACCTCTCCAGGTTCATTCCGATGGATTGGCGAAGGTGATTAAGCTTAAAGGAGGCTTAGAAAAGGTCAAAATGCCCGGACTTGCTTCTCTTATTTCACTGTAAGTTCCTTGTATGTAACTTAAGTACACATAAAGTTAACAATGTCGAAGGTCAGGACTTCGTATCGCAACTCAAGATCTTGCCATACCTCAATACCCGGTAGTGACTCTATCATGCCATTCAGAAGACTTCAAGTTCTTGGACCAAGGAGTCGGCTTCAGCACCGATGGTATTGACAATGATATTAATAGGGTTCTTTCCATGCTAAAGAGCTACACTGTTATGATTGATGATTTTTGCGAGGGCCGGAAGATCGTTTCCGCAAATGTCTTAATTGATCATCGGAATACGACACAGCATGCTTTGCTCTCACTTCTACCGAGATGGGGAAGTTCGGAATGTTACCGGCTCGCAGCTCTGATTTACAGTCTTCTTGTGACCTTTCCTCTGCCGCGTGTTACTAGAACGTTTCAGCGTCTCGGGAAGCTACTTGAGATGGCGTTGGCACAGTGGGACAACAATGATCAATTGCTAGTTTGGGTCCTCGTAATGGGCGGAATTGGAACGGTGGGATTCGATCAGAGAAAGTGGTTTCTTGAGAGGTTTCGGCAAGTTACCACCAGGTTAGGTATTAAATCATGGGATGAAGCAAGGTCCTTCATAAAGAGAGGGCTATGGTTTGAAGCAACGAACGAAAGAGACGGAATTGATTTATGGCTTGAAAGTCAGAGTACCTAAAATCGAGGAAATCTAGAGTTAGGAACTGGACAAAAATTAGCATTGTGGTAATTTTTAGAAAGTAATATTAGAGTCGTGCAATGGAGTAAGAGAGAGATATGGGGTAGAAGACGAGGTCCTCATTCGGGATCGTATCCATAATGTTTTCGAATATCCTAAGGGTTTGAGAGAGGCTCAGTTCGATCGACGCCTCTGCGATGGTACGGGGCGTTGACCCCGAAGGCTGGGGGTTTCTATGGCATGAGCCAAACTCATTATGTTGATAGTGACTTGAGATTTGCTGAACACGAACAGATTAAAGTGACCTTATTTGAAAACGATAGACTCTGCGCAAGATGGGATGAAAATGGGAGAAGGGCACATACCAGTGAATGGAGGCATGATGCAAAAATATTTTTCGCCATGGTTGCATCCTTTCATCCGACAAGAAACGAGCAAAGTTGGTATGGTATTCATTGAACGGGAAAATGATTATACGAGCGAGCAAAGTTAGAAATGACATGACATCCACTCAGACTCTATACAAAAGAAGTGCCCAAGTTACGAGTAGGTTAAACGCTGGCACTTAATGAGCGCTAGGTTTGTAAGAGGCCCCTCTGATCATAAGCAACCCTTGAATTAAAGCGCTGTCCGAAAAAAACATCTCGGAATATTAGGCTCACTGGAAGAAACAAGTATATCAAACACTACGGAATACAATTGGCACTAGGCCTTATGGAAAGCTTTCTTTTATCATATCCCAGCTCATGTCTACAATACAACCCTTTTAATTCCCACCGCCGAGCACGAAGGCTGATATGACGCCATATTCATATTACCGTCCCAATTCCCGATCATTAATTATATTCATACTCCGCCGCAATGTGATAAAAAGAGATAAAATCATCTGGAACCAAATCCAAATCCCTTATCCGACATATTCAGGCCACTTCAGCGGCAACCCCAGCGATGAAATTTTGGTATTTTTCTGCCTCAGTTGCTAGTCTCTTCACGGGTTTGATTTTTTGGATAGGAGTGGAAGTGGTGGTTGGCCACTGAAGAGTACTAGCTACTTGAGCGACCTTCTCAGCTTCCTCTTCCTGCCCCTTATCTGCTGAGGCAGGGCTCTGCTCCTTGTCTCTCGGCAGACGCATGGCGAGCAGAACGTATTCAGCTCTCGTTGCATGATCCATAATATCATCCATGTATCTTCGAACCTCCTCCGGAGGAGCAACTATCTTTTGGAGGGCTTCGAGCTGTCGTCCTTGGTGTGCATATAATCGAATAGTAACGGGCTGATAGTAGTCTAGGTCTGGGTCGTAGATTGGTGAGTCACTACTGCTGCCCTTTCTAACAATCAAGAATGACGCAATGACTTGCCCCTGGGGAAGATACTCCAATATGCTGAACTTTGGGAATTGGAACCGGTCGCCCGAGCCTCCAGGGAACTCGAAAACAACGCCCGTGATATCGGGCTTCGACGAAGGTACTGGTCCTTTTGATCGCAGTGCTTGAGGCTGGACATGGTATTGTGATTCTACTTTGATCGGAAGAGTTGGGGCAGCTTTGACTGGAGGAGTGGGAGTGGGGGTAGGTGTAGGTTTTCGTGAGGCAGGCTGCGAAGTCGTTTGAGAGTTGATTTGTGGACCATTAGATGTGAGCGGGGGTTGGACTTGGGCTGGAGTTTGATTTTGAGCTTCACGAGCCTTCTGTATTCGTGTGAGCTCGTCGATGTGACTTTGGAACTTCTTTAGTTCATCCGCGGTAGCCTCCCCATTAGCAACGATCCGCATGAGTGCCTTGAGGTCTGGGTTCGTAGCGGCTCTCTCTGCGAGCATTTGAATAACCGGATCCGTCGTGCTTTTGCTTGCTGGTGCTGAAACTGGCGTAGGATTCGTTCCTGTAGGATTACTTGTAGTATTATGATATCCATTCATGCCAGAATTGTTTGTACGTGTAGGTGTAGAGCTGTGTGTATTACTCGTATTCGCAAGCGGCCCAGTGTTTGCCATTTGGACGTCTTGAGTCCGCGGTGATGCTTGGGGTGTTGATTGCGGCGTTGGGAACTGCTTCGGGGGTGGTGTGGGAGCTGGAGGAGGCATCATCCCGCCGGGCGGACCATACTGAATGATAGGACGATACATAGGTTGCTGAACAGGTGCAACTGGTGCAGGGCGAGGTGTGGGGTCCTTGATAGCGTACATAACAGCATCGAAGATATGTGGTTCAACGGTGATGGTGCATGTTCCAAGTTTCGTCATTGTATCCTTCCCCGGGTTGTTTTCTGGCTGCTCCAGTATGCCCTTCCTCTTTATCGGCTTCGTCCAGTACTTCTCGAATATACCCTCGCTCAGCCATTTTGCCTTGGATCGGTGAAGTGATTCCGCGAGTACGCCACTGTAGAAACGCCAGTCAGTTGATATGCCTAGATTCACAAGTCTCAGCGGTCGTACCTCTCTGAAATCGACTGAAAGCCAACCGAAGGCAAATCGTCAGGCTGTGGCTCGCCCACGGTAGGTAATGGCTTGCCAGGTGCAATACTCTTTGGTAAGTTGTCTCCTGCAATGGACGCTGGGATGGTTGGTGCAGGTGTTGGAGTTTTGGTTCGAGGCTCTGGGGGCGTAGATGTGCGTTTCTTCCTAGAACCTACTTCACGCGCCGCTCTAGCGGGCAACTTCCTCTTCTTCTCCATAGCTGTGTGAATCGTGGTGGTTTTCGCGGATCGATTCCACGTCCGACGCGTCGTGAGAGGATTTGTGATGGAGGAGTGAACTTTCAGGTTAAACGAGAGAATCGAGAATTGAGAATCGAGATGGAACAAAACCCCCAGCCGAGAAGACCTGCACCATCAACGCCCAGAGACGAGAAGGCACTTTGCCACTTTCAGAGAAGACTACAGTCTCCAGTAAACGTTGGATAATTATTATATCTTTGAGCGGGTTGAGAATCGGAGTTCCTGCAAGTTGATGTACGTCAGGCAGCCCTCCTTGCTTTTGTCATATCATAGTCGAGAAGCTTACGAAGGAGCAGCTGGGGTCCAGCAATTAGGCCCTCATCTCTCACGTGAGAAGTCTCACACTCGATCAGAGCCCCTTGCTTTGACAATTGTCTTGCCAAGGCGCTTTTCTCTTAGTGAGAGACGACTCTCTTTAGGTTTTACACATCTAATCCTGTGCTGTTGGAGTTAGGCCTTTGGCGTCCGTCTCCGAAATGCCTCCTATAGCTCCTATCTTCAAGAAAGCCTATTTATATCTTTTTCTGGGAATTGCTTTCTACGCCTCGATTCTCATTGCTCTTACAAATCCATGGCTGCAGAGACAGTAAGTGGCAGCCAGAAATGGGATGAACTTGTATTGAGTTTTTTCCAGAGTTTTATATATGAATAATATTGGCACGATTCGGGAGGTTGATATCAACAAGCCAGAGAAATTTGGATTTGCCAGTTAACTATTTCCCATTAAGTCTCATTCTATTCTCTTGTTCTAATTGAACATCCAGAAAATCAAGTTACACCTTTCAACTTCACCACTCCTGATCATGAGATTCTCTATGCCTGGCATATCATGCCCCTCGGATTGTACGCAAAACATGAAGCAGAGATTCTTCAGCAGCCCTCGGGATGCGCTGAAGATATCACCAAGATGAAGGCTTTCCAGTTTTTGAGGGATGATCCAGATTCCAGACTCATCATCAGTTGTGAGTCTCCCGAAAGGTCGAAGTGTCGCTACTGACCCGTTTTAGTTCACGGAGTACGGCTCCATCTCACGTCACTCGTGTACGTTGCTAATTTCTCAGAATGTAGGAAGCGTGGCCCAGGGGTGGCGGACCGATTCCTATCGCGCCTTTTCAGATGGAAGTACTTCGAATATACATATTCTAGCCATTGATTATCGTGGATATGGGTTTTCAACAGGCTCGCCTACCGAGCAAGGCGTGATCATAGACGGTGTAGCAGCTGTCAACTGGGCAATGCAAATTGCCAAAATCCCCTCCGCTCGCATTGTTATCCTCGGGCACAGTCTTGGGACAGCAGTATCATCGGCGGTCGCAGAACATTTTGCGAGACTTGGAACAGATTTTGCCGGTGTTGTTCTGGTTGCCCCTTTCGCTAGCGTCGATACCCTTCTCACGGGTTATTCCTTTGGTGGTTATCTTCCGCTTCTTTGGCCTCTTCAGCACTCCCCGGCCTTACACAAGCTATTCAGTAGTGTCATCGTCGACACTTGGCCTTCAATCGATCGTTTGGCCAATTTTGTTCGGTTAAGCACCAGAGTCAGACTACATCTCATCCACTCTAAAGATGACTATGAAATCCCATGGTCTCATTCCGAAGTCCTCTTTGCCACCACAGCCAATGCTACAACTAAAGATGGTATGGATCTTGCTCTCATCGAGAAGATGAAAGCTCGAAGTACTGTGGATATGGGTAACGGTGCCTTTGTCAGCACTTGGAAAGCTGGCGGCGATAAGATTATCACGGAAGAGATTGTGAATTGCGGGCGTAAGTTATATTTGTCCTTCAGCCCGGGCTTCTGCTAACCCGTCTAGATCATAGCAGAATTATTACTTATGCTCCAGTTGCACTGGCGGCATTGAAAACTTTCGAGTCTCGAACTTGAAAACTAACTGGAACAGCCCTCCATACTTTTTTTTAGGAAGCTCGGATAATAGCCAACTGTACTTACTCCCTGTACTCAGCTAGATAGACCTCTAATGAGAGATTGAACAAATCGTATTCTAAAGTCAAAAAATGAGCCCAAAAAAGGGGGCACAAGCTGAAGAATTAATGTAAAGGGAAGAAAGCCGGTTGAAGTTGATTTCACGTGACACCCCCCTTGAGCGCGGCGCCCCGGCCACTAAAATGGCGGGGTTGTTCTGCAAGCTTTGGAGTAGCACATGCCACAACAGCACTCTTAACAATTGAATCCCTTTCGCAGACTCTTCGAACGGGTGACATGGCGGACGAATCGAAGATCAATGATCCTGCTGCAGATAAAGCAGCAGCAGTAGAGCTTATAGAAGAAGCTAAAGGCACCAAAGACTCGAACAACACCAACGTGGCTGCCGACTCAGACAACGACGATGAGCAAGACGCCGCAACGATTGGGACTTCAGCTTCCGGCCCAGCGTCCAACAAGAAGAAGTCCAAGAAGAAGCGTATAAAGACAGCACTAGGCGTTGGGTCGAATGAGAGTTCCTCAGGAAGCAGCTCTAAAGATGACGTCTCAAAGCTGATCCACGGTCTCAGTGCCGAGTCGGTGGGAAATATATTCAAGAACAATCCAGCGTTGGCACAACAGCTCGGGGTTGGGCAAACCGGGGATCTCACAGACGCGAAGGCAGTAGAGGCGCTGAAAAGCCTGAAACTCGAGGATATCATGACTGGTCTTGCTTCCAGTGGGAAGAATAAGAAGGATATGGCTTCCTACAAGTTCTGGCAGACGCAGCCCGTTCCGAAGTTTGGAGAAAGTAGTACTACGATCGAGGAAGGGCCCTTCAAGATGATTGATCCCGAGCAGGTGCCAAAGGAACCGGGACCACTTGTTGATGGGTTCGAATGGGTTACTATGGACCTGACAAAGGACGAGGAAATAGAGGAGATATTCACCTTGCTTTACGGACATTATGTGGAGGATGATGAGGCTATGTTCAGGTTTAATTATTCTAAATCATTTCTTAAATGGTAAGCTCCAATTTGCAAGCCGATTTCTCCAGTTAACAGGTTTTAGGGCACTTCTATCTCCCGGTTGGACAAGAGAGTGGCACGTCGGTGTTCGTGCAACACAATCCCGAAAGCTTGTCGCCTTCATCTCTGCGATTCCTGTTGCATTAAGGGTACGAAAGAAGGTCCTTCACGCATCAGAAGTCAACTTCCTCTGCATTCACAAGAAGCTGCGCGCAAAGCGACTCACACCAGTTCTCATCAAGGAAATCACCCGCAGATGTAATATCCAGGGGACATGGCAAGCTATCTATACGGCTGGGGTGGTTCTCCCCAAGCCTGTCAGCACATGCCGTTACTTTCACAGGTCCTTAGATTGGCAAAAACTGTATGAGGTTGGATTCAGTCCTCTTCCATCTAACAGCAAGCCCCATTACCAAATCCGTAAATATGCTTTACCAGACCACACTTCGACTAAGAACCTACGTCCCATGGAACTTAAGGATGTTGATGGAGTGTTAAGCCTGCTGAAACGGTACTTGGCGAAATTCGACATGGCGCCAGTATTCACGAAAGAAGAAGTCGAGCACTGGTTGCTGCATAAGACAGAGCCCGGCGGAGAACAAGTCGTCTGGTCTTACGTTGTTGAAGTAATTCCTCCTTACTCCTCTCAAAACTTAATACTAATAAAAACAAGGACCCTACCACCCACAAAATTTTCGACTTCTTCTCCTTCTACTGCCTCGAATCCAGCGTTATCAACCATGACAAGCACAAGAATGTCCGCGCCGCCTACCTCTTCTACTACGCTACCGAATACGGTCTTGACCCCGCTCTCACACGCACAGATCTTAAGAAACGCCTCAACGAATTGATCAATGATGCGCTGATCCTGGCAAAGAAGTACAAATTTGACGTGTTCAACGCGCTAACGCTAATGGATAATAACCTTTTCCTCGAGGACCAGAAATTTGGGGCTGGGGATGGGCAGTTGCATTATTATTTGTATAATTATAAAGCGAATCCCATTGCAGGGGGTGTGGATCGAAAGAACAATGTCGAGCAAGAAGGGAGCGGGATCGGGGTTGTTATGTTGTAGGGCGAGGAGATAGGCGGTCGATGATGGGTATGAGATTCTAGGAAAGACATGAGATACCAATCAATAAGAAACAGTGCCTTCAAAATGTAAAACAGAGCTTTTACTGGGTGCGAGTGAGATGGAAAACTGAGCTATTTTTGGTATCGAGTTTTGCTTGTTGAACAGGCCGAATAAGTACATCGTTGAGTGAATAGCTATGTAAAGAATTGGTTCCAGGGCTAGCAGCAGTTCTAAAAGAATGGAAGATATGACACTCACTTTTCTTCTTTTTTTTGTGGACATGCCACTGTTTTTTTGTTGTTTTCTTTATAAAATAAAATGGAAAATAATCGAAATACGTTTAAAGCTCTTCAGGCGAGCTTGCTAGCTCTTACTTACTACGTACTCGTCTCTTAAATCTTCTTTTTTCAACGTGCCTCTTTTTTTGTCAAGATCCTTTCAGCAGAGAGTAGTGCAGTAGTAGGTTCGAATTGATAGAAGAAGTCGTGCGGAAATTAAATATCAAGTGAAATGTGATCAATATAAAAGCATGTCCAT
This sequence comes from Ascocoryne sarcoides NRRL 50072, assembly GCA_000328965.1. Classification (NCBI taxonomy): domain Eukaryota; kingdom Fungi; phylum Ascomycota; class Leotiomycetes; order Helotiales; family Gelatinodiscaceae; genus Ascocoryne; species Ascocoryne sarcoides. The sequence goes on along the minus strand of KB205949.1, from coordinate 127,411 downwards.
ACCGTTTACCGTAAGCCCCAATCCAAGATGTAGAATCTATCGGGAGCTCCTAAGGCAGGTGGGCTCATAAGCAAGCGGGAAGAGTGGTGGTTTTTGGTGCTCAGGAAATGGGGTTGAGGTGGGGGTGAGGGTGTATCATTTGTTGGGTGTGTAGTCTCTAAGGGTGCTTGGATTCAGGAGCTTGAAGGTGAGTTGGTTGGTGATGGGGAAATGACGGTGGAAAGAGATGTGATAGTAATGATTGTGGAAATGAGGCACATATGGAACTAGCACCCCTTTTGCATCCTTTCCAAGGTTTCAAAATCAAGAGAATATGGAATACGTGCTCGTGTAACTACTGTTGTCATGGAGGCAAGGTTCATGATGCACTATACTTGGCAACCTAGGGCAATGTATAGAAACACACATCCTATCGTTCTTTATAATATGCGGCCTTAGGGACGGCGGGTATGGGATATATATACATTTTGGAGGAGTTGAGCTGAGTGAAGGGATCTTGAAAAGGGGAAGTGGATGAATGAAGAGGGAAAATTTGAAGGGATTAACAGACACAAAGGATATTTCAATTCATTTCAACTGGTAATTGATATGATGGCGAGGTTGGAAAGGGGGTGCGAGGGGTGAATACTGTTGAAATAACAGAAGGGTGATGAGCAGGGAGTTGGAATCTTATTTAAAGGCATGCCTTTTGTTTTTCTACGTAGCTACGAAAAGGGCAACATGAAAGAAAAAATTGACGACCCCCCTGACTCTACTTGTAATGGCTTGTTTTGCTTTCATTAAAAATTCGAATAGAGGAATGTTTAGAATTACTTTGTAGGTAGATAAATATAGTTAATACCTAAATTGAGCTTGTTGTCAAGGTGGTATTTATTGTCGATTAGCTTAGTGATGAGTGACAGGACGGCCATGAATGATGGTATTGTAAATCATAACTCTTAGCTCGCTTTAAGGGCCTTTGATAAAATTAGCCATCTTGTTTTAACGACTTCCTATCGAAGAGTAATTTGTCACGTCTGTTAAAGAGGTAGCTTTTATATCCGGACAGAGGTATTGAGTTTGACTCCCTTGATAGATCAGCTATTTATAATAAAAGCTTTGGACATCAAGTAAATTGGCGAGGGAATGTCAGCCTTGATCTAATTTGGAAAAAATGTTTAGTTCCGCATCCTAGTGATGAGCAACAATAGATGTAGTGGATTGTATGATTACACTTCGCCAAGGAACTTTAAGATTTTCAAAAATGGCTGCAAAGTTATCGTATAATATAAGGGGTACCCAATATAAGATATATTTTTCTGCGTTGAATGGGAACTAGCCCAGGTTGTAAACAAAATAACCGAGCGGGGACCGGCTCAACCGGCAATCCCTTCGGCTTTATTCTCGACTCGGCCCAGTGAGACTGATTTTCATGACACATAAACATAGTGTGTGTTAAAAACTGCTCGCCCAACCAGTCAAGCCCGCTTGGCACAGTGGTAATGCGTCTCACTCGTAATACGAATGAAATGAGAAGATCGGCTGTTCGATTCAGCCAGTGGGCATTTGCGTTGGGTTTTCGATGTTCAACCTTTTGATATTCTCGCTGGATTTATCAACCATTTTTGCATCGCGGCTCTTTTGGTTTAATATTCTTTTGGTGTGTGCATTCTGCTGCTGCAGAGCTAATGTTGTGCCAGCTTCTGCTGGAGTTGATAGTTGGTAAGGTGGGGCTAATGGCCCTCCCCACATTTATTTACCGATGAACTGTACTGACGGGAGTGATATAAAAGAAACCTGGTCCAGTTGTTGGGAGATGAATATCCATAGATTTTGGGTGGATTGCAATGACCAAAGGAATGTGGACGAATCAATGGGGTCGCGTGTACATTTGTCTCAATTGGGAATACCGTGAGCTTAGCAGAGGGGATGAGGCTCAATCGATGTCGGATTGACCCCTCGACCTTGTTCAGGAATACAAGTCTTCGTCAACAATATAAATAGCTCTCATTTCCTGTGAAACTGTGGTGCTACGTTTTGTAGGTAAAGTTACACTAGTATTCATTCTTCAATTTTGGAATTAAATCCACGTACTTGCTTCTGCAAGCACATGAGACCATGTGTTCTCTGTGCCGCTTGCTGATAGCTAACTAAACATTACCTTGAAAATTGTAATTTATATTACAAATTTGATTTTTGAGATTCTAAGTGCAGTGCATAGGCTAAGATTTAGATTTATAGACTGTTGTTGCCAGTCTTTATGTTGTTGTTAAGTCTTCGAAAGTTGCCAAAGTAAAGCCGAGGAAACGATCAAGAATCGTGTGTTAGCGATTCAGAAGTTGACACCCAACCCGCCGTTTATCAGCCCATAATTTGCTTTCTGGTTTCTTGCTCGTTTTCTGCCTCTTGTCTCATAAAATCAGACAAGACTTTATGGTCATCTTCCTCTTTCATATTCTCAGTTAAATAAAACCACGACAACTATGTTTCAGGAGGAATCAAATTCAACCCCGAGAGAGGGGCGTTGAATGGAGAGTTTAGAGATGATAGTTGTATCTTTTTGTGGCTGATATACGGTGGTGAGCTGACGACAAATTTCAACGTCAGGAAGGCAGGCAAAGAAAGATACAGAGTACAAAACAAAAGACTGAGAACTTGATGTATTGTATGTCAACGACAAGTTATTGTAATAACTGACTGCCAGAGGTGATGATAATCTACCACAAATTCAGAAACGGACCCCATCTACCCTTTTTATCCAAACCCAGTCATCAACAATTCCTCAGCTACTTCCTCACTGATCCATCAACTTCGTGAATTTCGGCTTGCACCCCTGCTTGCACCATTTGTGACCACAAGGCATCTGAAAGGGGCCGTGGCATGTTGCGTCTGTTCTCGGATTTCCTTCGAATCCACACTTGCACTACTTTCGATCAGGAAAACTATAACTGGAGGGTGCACAAGGCATCAGGGTGAATTGCGAACTTACACATTTCCACTTTCTCAGCTGGGAGTAGCGATCATGTGGGTGAATACTGGGGCCCCGGTAATAACCGTTTGGGGCTATATTCGATCTACCTCTAACGAAGACAGAGGAGGAGCTACTTTGATGAGAAGATTCCTTTTGGTCCTTTTTGGCTTCGGAGGAATCTTCGTTGGCAGTATTGGTATGGCTATCGTAGGAAGACATTTTGAAGCTGAGTTAGGAAATGAGTTTGGATAGAAGGATGACGGTGTTTTTTCTCTCAAGAAAGATGATCAAGTATTTCGTTAGAAAGTATGAAGACGTTGGTTGAATGACGAGAAATTGCTGATAGTTGACTTTGGACATAGGATCTAGATGCAAGGTACATATTCATGTGTGGAGAAAGAAGTTCCAATGTGGTTCAGGAGTGCCGTCTGTGTGTACAATGAGTCTTCCAGAAACTAGTAGTCCGGTGTATCTTACTTTTGGGTTTCAGTTATTTTCTTTGCTTGGGGCATTGACTCTGGCTCGAGTCTCTTCCTCTTTGGCACCAAATTCTGGAACGTACGAGCTAACATTGTATTTAGACAAAGAAGTAGCTTGTGGTACTATGGCAGAGGCCTGTGGACCTCATGTCCATTAGAAATTCCAGTCAAGTGGAACAAGCAACTCGTTGGGAGGAATTGCAAGGATTCAGACCTGCGAAGTCACCTTTGGACTTTCTGTAGGACAGCTGTCTATTATCTGAAAAGGTAAGACCTTGCTTTCGGTTTTTTTTATCTCCAATTGTTAAATCAAGCCCAGACGCATGATTCAGTTGTACCACTGCAGAACAGTTTTAACTGAGATCTCAAGGACAATGTAATAAGGCTTGATGGTCAGTTTAATTCTAACCGGGGCAAAGATCAACTGGATCGACTGAAAATCGCAGGCTTTGACTTTGTCAAAAGAGAAATTCTGACGGCCTTGGGCATTTGCTGAAGTGAACATTAATTACGACGTGCAAAAAGTCCAGTCTTGCTTCCAGAAAATGGGAGACTAATTTTCGATTCTTGCTAAGCGAGTAGAGTAGCAATTATAACGACATGATAAACTTCTATGATTTCTGTGTCCCTTGGTTAAAATCCAGGTGAAAATAATACAGCCGCGCCCTTCACTCATCTGACCTCTCTTCCACCTTACCACTACTATTTTATTTTTTCAGCTTCTTGTTTAACTCCTCCCCGTTAACAATCATCTTCTCGACCATATCATTATGAAACTGAGCCTCCTCCAGCATAAACACATGTCCTGTACCCTCCTTCACAACACTCGTTTCAGGCTTCAACCATTCAATTAGCTTCTTACCTAATTTCACATTAATCATCTGATCTCCCGTCCCATGAATAACCATGATCCTCTCCCTCCCTACACTGTCACCAATCTCCTTCAACTGCTCTTTCGACTTATGATGCCATCCTGCAGCCACAGCTTGTAGCATGAATCCCTTTCGTTGGAATTCCTCCTTGTTGAGTCGCTTGTGGAGTTCTTGAGCAGCAAAGCGTTCATAGTTGGTAGAGAAAAGGTGGTAGGATCCCGAAGGGGGCATGACGCACATTGGGGTGGAAGTGGTGGGTAGAACCGAGGAATCTGGTGCTGAGAGGTAGGCTTCGGAGAAGAGAACCTTGGAGGCGTCGACTACAGAGCGATCGAGCGACTTAGGAATGAACATGCTGATTCTCATGACGAGGTTTTCAAAGAAGCCGGAGGTGTTTTCGATGTAAGGTGCCGTGGAGATGAGATTTAGAGAGCAAATGCGGTTAGGTATCAATGCACCCTGAGAATTAGCATTTAGCTCAGATTATATGATAGGAAGAGTAAATAGGAAAACATACAAGCTCTTGGCAGATCATTCCTCCCATAGATACTCCCGAGATGTGAAGTTCTCGTTCCTTGGTCCAGCCGAGGTGGTCAAAAAGTTCGACGGCATCTTTAGCCATCTCAGAAGTTGAGTAGCGCATAAGAGGTTTGTCCGATTTTCCCATGCCTATGTACCCGCATCAGTAAAACAATCAGATGGAGGCTTGAGACAAATCAATCACGTGCATACCTCGATTATCGAAAATGAGTGACGAGTATTTGTCTCCTTGCTCATGACCAAACTTCAACGTTTGTCTTTGCCATGATACCTATTACATATAAGCTTCCATCCCGGGATTTTTGATGGAGACTTACCTTTACGCTACCAAGTCCCATAATCCACTGGAAATAGTCAGTATATCACGTGTTGCGTGTTGATATCGAAACCAAGAAACCGGCGAAAAGCACTGCCTTGCTTCCAAACAAACTTACAACAAGCTTAATGGGCCCATTTCCGTGTACTTCCCAATCAATACTAAGAGGCCCGCCTCTATCCTTAGCGACAAGAAGTTTACCGCTTTGGGTCGGCGTGAGGTTCCATATCGTTTCGGGATAGGTTGGGTTAGCAAGGATTTCTGCAACTGAAGGTCGTACTGTAACTTCTGCCCTGTTGATGTTGTCAGCTTCAATACAGCTGCTTTGAGAGAGCATTGTAAACTTACATAATTTCTGTACCCAAGGCCAAGTTAACTGAATTGTTTTGAGGAAACAGAAAACAGCGGGGTTGTTGATAGTTGGTTAGAAATGTCGGAATGTCGGAGCTTGTTCGACCAAGGAAGCCTCGGTCTGAATTATCGCTTAACCTTGGCAGTTCACATGGAGAGACAGCAGAATTCTGAGAGCTTCTTCACTTTTAATGTTGCCGTATATTTTATTTAGCAACATAAAATACTAAACTCAACCTCCTAAAAACCCAAATATATCTTCTTAAATTTCCTGCAAGATTTTGATAAAATGTTAAGCACGTGGTTAAAACTGGCCAATTGGATCTCTCTCAGCTGCACATGTACCGTTATATTTCAATCCAAGGCCAGGTCGTCTTTGCTGGTTCTGTCGGCGCCCTTCATGTTAGGGGGCTTGATTGTGCTACCGAGAGGTGAGCCTGCCATTATATAGAAGGCATGGAGGGAGTCCTCAACATCGACCTCGCAAGAGGTGTTCCGCCACTAGGGTTATATAAAACCTGTTCGTCTTTTGGCAGCTTAAGTTCTGAAACCCATAAGAAGAATTTGTTTTGAATTACCTATTTTCAAGGTATTTTGATTGAGGGGCGGGGAGGGGGTGGGTGGGGTAAAAGTGACATTTCACTGCCACCAAGCAATCCTAGAATCCATCGAGTTAAGAATATTCAATCTGGTGAGAGATTTTGTAATTATTTTGTTCAACTCTTCTATGGAATTCGGCTTTTCCTCTAATTGTTTCCCTAGTAGCTATTTCCCATTCTCTTTTGCTCGCCTTTCAGACCCAATTGTCTTCTGCACACCACACTTCTATACCCTCCAAGTTTACATCAAACGACCTTTTCTTTCGCCTCCACCACCCCCTTACTCTCGTCATTCCTATTAAGGCTTCTAGTATCGCCGGCTCTACTTCACGGATTGATCGAATAAATTTCGTCCTAGATATTAATGATGAGAAGTTCCTCATATTACAAAGTAGGAGCATAGAAAGAATGAATTACCTGTGTAAGATCTCTGTCCTCTTTTACACTATCGTTTCGCTTAATCAAGTATCTCCCTCGACGTGTCTACGATGGACTTTTTTAGTATTATAATTTACACAAAGAGGGCGAATTCCCCTCACATGGAACGAAAAGTTGCTGCGTTTGGCACCATATATTCGATAACAAAGCTCAAGCATTTTCTTACTGTCAATATGACTCCCGACGTCTTGAGTTTTCCATATTATAGCAGGTTGAGGAGTCGCAGTCGCAGTCGCAGTCTCAATCGCAGCCGCAGTCGCAGTCACTTTTGCTTTTCCCTCCCGTATTGACAGAGTAGATGATTTGAAAGACGCTACATGGCATTCTGATAGAGTTATGCAGAAGATGAGGAGAAACGCAAGCCAAGGACAACTCTTAGAAGCTAACATAGCAGATTAGTGAGTTCGAGCTTAGTTGAAGAGATATTCTGATAGAGTTGTACTATAATGATGCATGAGACACTCTGGTCTGTACTTATGTTTGAGCTTCATGCTCGATCCCTATTGTGTTGTAAAGAGGAAGCTCCTGCCAGCATGTCCGACCGCTCCTCAGACCTGGCTGAGGCTCTATCTGTTGGGAAAATACTCTATTCAGAAACCAACAGCTCTTTAGATCTTCCTCCAAGTCTCTTTAGTAGGTTGGGCTTCTAAGGCTAATGCGAGCAGCAGAGCGCTTCCTCCGTATTGCCAACCGGCTTAATAACTGGCAGGATTGATATATTGACATGAGGATCTGAAGCAGTTGTAGATTCCTTGTACTACATCTACTGTGAACAATTAACAAATTGTCGTGCATATTATTGCGCAAGGAAGAGGAGGATTGAGTGGCTTAGGAAATTAGGAATAGACTTAGCCACAATGAATAGGACGGAGTTGGAATTTGGGAGGGTCACGTGGGATGGTGGGGTTACAATTTAAAACAACTTAACAACTGTCTCCCAAGTATTCTTCTATGCTAGCTTTCGTGTTCTTTCTAGTATGCAGGCAGTAGAGAACTATTAAATTTTTCGATTAAACCTATCATTTCAAACTACCTTTGTGGCCGTGCATCAACACCAAGTTGTTAATTTCCAGTTACGGGTAACTTAAAGTACCAGCTAGAATCTCAGAACAACCAGGTCATGGAGGGTTCTATTTTCATTAGATTTCAAATTATCTTCAATTTCGAGAAGTGATATATTTAGAAGTGAGCAAGCAATATAAGACGAGAGATCGACTACACTTCTTTATAACCAGGATTTGCTATTTAAACAAAGATATTAATTACTTAGAGCCGAATTATATAGCAGAGGGTGGGCGGTTAAGCTGCGATTTAAAGTCTAGGATACGTCACTTTGGTAATGTAGCCAGAGGGACCTATTCGCTAAAGATTTAAAGCCTATATAAGATCAAGAGAAATGAAGTCGTTTCCCTTTTTCAGCTAGCACAACGTACTGTGGCCAAAAGAAAACACTCTAGCAAAATAGGTTATACTTAAAGACATACTCTTTTGAATGAGTTTGTGTTTGAATGTATTAAGTTATATCAGCTTATGAATAATTCCATACTTAGGAATTAATCTTTAGAAATTAAATAGCAGTTGTTATGTTGATAACTACTATCACACCCTCGCATCTACTTCCCCGCTTAAAGAGCCGAAGGCGTTGTTAAACAAACACAGCTCAAATTAGATAAATTGCAATTGTCCACTACTAATCTGAAATATGTTCAAGGGATGTAAAACACCTGTATAAGCATTTCTTAATTTACCTTGCTTCTTGCCGATTAACACTTAGGATTGGTGTGGTTTGACGATCATGTCATAAAAATGTAGTTAACCTTATATTAACTTGGTCATATAGGTTTATATACAGTACAATTCGTTTCAGACAAGAGCGTACTTCATTTATCTAATAAACAGAAAGGAGAATTCAATCAGATTTAATATTCAGTCAAACTAATTTACCTCCTGTTATTAGCCCTAACTCTCTTTACGCATTCTCATATTAGTGAAACTAATTTATTAAGTATAGAAGACATTCGTTTAGAATGAGCTTGCAGCTTAAGAGAGTGCAGAAGCGGTAATACAGTGCGAGGATTAGATTGAAAAGGAACCGTGAACAGAATTAGCTGCAGGATAAGGATAAGATTGCAAAAATGACGTTTAAAAGAATATAGAGAGAGAAAGTGAAGTGATGGAGGCTATCATGCCAGTTTTCTCCTCCCTCACCACACTTTATCAACTTGAGACCGGGGAACTTGTTGTCAAACATGTTACTACTGTTATGTTTTAAGAAAATAAAAGTAGCATGTCTTGCACCACCTTCAAACCTATTTCGAGGAAAAAGGAATTCTCGTCGGGACAAGGAAAATACATCCTGGCTTTGGCTGAGCATGCTTCAATAAAGAAATGTTTTTCAAGGGAACTGAAATCTGTATGCTGCAACGTATTGTCCTACCGAGAGAATCCGGAGCTACTAGAACGACTTTAAGGACGGAGCAAGTGCCGGAAAGGTTAATTGAAGCGGATAGATCTTGCGATCTTGAAACAACTATGCATGACTCAATGCACAATGATTGGGATTGCTGGGACATACTTGAAATAGAGACAATAATTGCTAATCAATTACTACAGAGGATTCCATTCCCATTAACTGACAGATCAATTTGGTATCATAGCACCGCATTTTCCTAGCTTCAACCTCCAGCCTATCATTGTTACACGCCGTGCCACCTATCCACCTGTAACTACCCTAACAATGGTCTGCAATTAAGGTCCGGCACCCGCGCCAGGTGCGGCAGTCATTCCCTGGGGTGCAACATATCCCGTCCCAGTAGCAACAGGCGTATACGGCAACCCCGTCCTCCCACAAGTCTCCTTCTCAATTTGGATCAATGTACAACAATGACAGCAGTAGCTCAAGAGGCAGTCGGTGACCGTGTCGCCCTTGATCTGGTATTGATCGCGAGTCTCTTTGCGCTTGAGGAATGCGAGGCTGTTTGTAGTTAGTTAGGAGGGTTTCTTGAAAGGATGTAATGGAAAGGGACAAGTAAAAGGAGGAGAATCAGAGGGAAGAAAACGTACATCCAACTCAAACCACAAACAACCGACGCCCCGCAAAAGATCATACAGTCTGGATTGAATCTCTCGTAGGTGGCTAGAGTAGGATCGCGAGTTCGAGCTTGGGTTTTGCCGTAGACGAAGCAGGGACAAAAGGTTGCTTTCAAGCCTGAAATTCAAGTTGTTAATACATATTAACGGTAATAGAGACGGAGAAGAAAGAAAACATACAAAGGGTATCAGGACTGTTAAAGCAGTCAAAGATATCACTGCGCCATTCCTCACTTCCAGTCCGTTCGCCATACTTCCCACCATACTTTTCACTGTACTTTTTGTAGGTGAGTTGGGCTGAGCTTCCCGGTTGCTGGGTGACGATGGGTTCTGCAACTGGAGGTGGAGCCGTGGTCGAGGTTTGGATCTCAGCCATTTTGAGCTAAATGATGACTTTGGGTGTATTAAAAGTCGTAGAAATCTTCAGGAGGGAAAGAAACTCAGTAGTGCAATACTAAGGCGAAGTAGAGGAAAGGAAAGAGGTGACTGATGTACAAAAGGTCGAGCTAGGCATGCGAATATCCAGCCTTATATCCCGACAACAAACACTACCCACCACAAGCAGGAGCCAAACTTCATCTCCACCCGTCTTCCCCACCGTCGTGTAAATGAAGGGATAAGTCTGTCGCATTCTTGCAGGGGTGATATGCAGCCACCATGATAATTTGAGCTTTTGTAGTGAGGGCTGAAGAATGTGGCGTCAGCCTCGTCTGTAAGCAGAGGTTGCTAGGCAGACTCGAAACAAATCTTTGCTTTTTAGTTGTCCCCCCTTTTGAAAGGATTGAATTTCGGCTGGGAAGTACCTTCGCCGAGTACTGTTTGTTCGCTAGCTGATGAACTTGTGTGCCTTGGCCCTCGATATCCATGACCTTAAGCAAGCACCGATTGCTCCCGGATTATGCGAACCAACCACACTGCGATTTGCTTCATCTCTGAATCTGTTTGCTCAAGATAATATAATCGGCTTCGACTTTCGTCCCATCTCTCAGGATTCTAGACTCTGGCGAATACTCATCCTTTTCAAACCCTAATCTCTCATAAAACCTTATACCCCTTACGTTGCGTGTAAAGCAAGATAACATTACCTTTTCCGTCCCGCCAATATTGCGTCCAGTGGTCTCCAAGTGACCCATTAGCTTTGTCCCAAGACCAGTCCTACCCCGCTCATTAGCGTCAGCTCCGATCACTTGCTTCTTGGTCACGCGAAAACGCAGCGCCTTAAGGCTGACAGCGAATAGGGAGAGCGTACCCTTGCAACTCTTCTTCCAGGTGGATCTCGTAGCAGTAAATTACTGGCTTTTCATCTTCGTAGGTAGGCATGAGAGAAGTAAAGCCTCTGACCTCCCCATCCTCAGATTTAACAAGGATGTACTTAAGATCAAGAAGTTTCATTTCCTTCCGCTTGGCTTTGGGCTTCCAGCCATCTTTTGAGGCCTTGTACGCTGCTCCTGAGGTGAATAGGATAAGATTGAAGCACGAGTCAAGATCTTTCTTGGAAAGTGAAGAGGCTGTTGTAAGAGTGAGTTGGTAGGGGGTTTTGGTGATAGGATGGGTCCAGGATAGAGGAGAGGAGCTGGAAGAACGTCAGTGGGTTGAGATAAGGATGCCAAGGGCTGTGGACTCTTGGGATAACAACGAAAGCGTCAAATGGATAAAGGGGAGTTGGAGTCGATAGCGTGTCAGCTGTGATGAGAGATACTTACAATTCCGGCAGATACTCTCCAGTGAACTCCTCCAGGCTTATCTTATTCGCGATTTCAATATGGGCTATGTTGGGGGCCATATTTGATGAACTATCATGTTGACCCATTCAAACAATATTCTAGTAGTGATGTTGATGTGAACAATTCGAGATGAACTCGCGGTGACGCGTGAGTCGTGAGTTTATGGCTGTCGTCTGTCTGCCGAGGTGTTTCCAATGCTCCGCCCCGCTGTCAACCTTCCGCCCCACTCCGCTAACATTTACTCTCACGTCCATCCAACACTGGCATCTCACCACTGCATCCTCAATGACCCATGCAACGCTTCCAGCGTATATGTCGCACTTATGCTTCACAAGCTAAACCTCGGCATAGCCGCCTAAAGGCCACTGTCTCTCTTGACCATGTACATTACCCTTACTGCATCCCATTTCAAGACCCTAACTAACATAAAAGCAGTTTCTCCAACGCTCCCGCGCTATTTCACTGTGGCGGACAATAGTCCGAGGATGTAGGAAAATAGACGATAAGAGGACGAGAGAGGAGACACTAGGATTTGCGAGGGACGAGTTTAAGAGAAATAAAGGAGTCGAAGACTTGGTATGCTTGGATTTTGGACGGCGGAGGGGAATTATAGAGCATGGCTAATCGGAGGGTAGACACAGATACGGTACCTGATCTCAACGGGGAAAACGCAGTGGGAGAACATGGAGAGGTATATTGATGGCTTGTGAGATGATACAATCATTGAGGAAGTGTCGACCTTGTAAGGTCCGGTAGGAACCGGTAGAAGGGTAATGCCAAGCGGATATACGGCGGCTTGTTGAGAGTTTGCCCAACTACTGAGCTAGTCACAGGGCTCGAGAGCACATGCTATATAAATCCAGTATAAAAATTCGCAAGTAGATGTTGTGGTAACCTGATGCTATTTATGAATAACTAATTGACAATAAAAAAAAATTTGATAACCGCAGTAAAGCCTTTTACGATAGATCCTAAGTTTTTAATAGTGGCTAAGTGCTAGTGCTACATACTATTCAAGAATATTTCTTGATTCTAAAGTATCTAAACTTCACATAAATGAGGCAGGAGAACCGTCTGAAGTAAGCTGCAACGAATCTCGTATTCTTTGCTTCAGGAATGTCAGTGGTGGAAAGACATTGTATATCTGATGAGTGGCATGCGTTGGTACTTTTGCAGCAGGGAATACTTTTATATACGCCAGTTGCCGTTCGGCCAGCAAAAGCAGAACGTGGATTGGTTAAAAGAGCTATTACATTGTTTGGAAATCAAGCTAGTATGCCTTGCAGATTTGATATTTGGATCAACACTTGTCTATAGCTCCTTATGACGGCTCGTAGGGGACATATGGATTGAGAAGTTATATGCGGCCCGCATGCAGCACTTGCAAGCTATGCCAACTGCATTGAAGAGTGGTAATAATCCACCAAATAGTTTACAACGTGAATTCATTCATTAACCTAAAACTCCAGTGGTAAAAACAGCATATGAAAACGACCTTTTTACTTCTTGGAGGGCCAAACAAGATTCTGCACGCTTTCAAAAACCCCCTTCTGTTTCTTTTCCTCCCCCTCTACCGTTGTGCCCGCTTCATGTATCTGCTCCGCCGCTGCCTTATTCTCGAGCTCCCCCTTCTTCGCCTCCATCTCCTCAACCGCCTTCCTCACCCCCATTTGCCCAAGCTTCTTTCCCTCCGTCAGGGCCTGCCTATACGCCCTAATCTCCTTCTCCTCCTGATCTCGCGCCTCCAACTCCTTAATCCACGCCTCACTCTTCTCCTTCGCCTTTCGCTCCTTTACAATTCCCTCATACTCCTTCCTCTTCTGCCGGTCCGTCTTCCAGTACATACTTCCAACTACGATCGCCACCAACGTGAAGCCCTGTGCATAGATACGGGCTCGAAACATGCGATTCGTGCGGTTGTGGTCGCCGGCTCGAATGGAGCGCGAGGCCCCGAGCAAGGCCGCACAGGTTAGGGCACATCCTAAGGGAATGAGGGGTTCTTCTTTGAGGCGACGACCGAGTCTCTGGAGGGTGTTTTCATCGTAGAATTCGCTAGGAAGGAGAAAGTCACACGATTAGCTCTATCGAACAGTCTTACGGATTGGAAGAAGACGTACGTATTTCCATCAAAGGAAGAAGGAAGAGGGACGTCAGACATGGTGGATATAAATCAATTGGACGTTGCGGTGTTTTTCTCTGATCTCTGAGCTCGAAACTTGGAGAGGGGAAGTAAGACTTTCCTCGTGGATATCGTGAGGTCATCCAAGTTGAGCTTCCCGCATGTTTATCCGACGGATTATCTCCCTGGTCAAAATCGTGGGGTGATCCCTCCGATCCCGCCATGGCCATCCCGCTAATAGAAATTCAATTATATTTGGGAGTCATCAAGTCAACAAAATAAACGTCCAATCTTAACTTCCAATTGATACTCACCTCCATCAATTCTAGTTGGAACTCGCGAGAGATACGCAAGCAATGGAGAACGGAACAGTTAACGGGGTTAGCTCTGGCCCAGACGAGAGCGAGAGGCCTATGACACCAGGCTTGAGCTCTTTGAGCTTGACTGAGTACTTGGTGAACCCTTCACCGCCGAGTGGTACGCTCAAGTCGAAAGTGAGAAGTGTTATTCCAAGCGAATTCATACTTCCTAATGGATATCCTGATGTGGGTTCCTACTTCTTTCCTTAATATCTACAAACTAATGGCGAAAAGTACCTGCGATTGATCCTCACATCCAAAGTTTACGAAGTTGTTGAAGAGACACAACTTACACACGCGACGAACCTGAGCAATCGATTAGAATGTAATGTGCTATTGAAGAGAGAAGACCTCCAGCCAGTATTCAGCTTCAAGCTGAGAGGAGCATACAATAAGATGGCACATCTAGACCCAAAGGTTAGCTGGAAGGGAGTTGTTGCTTGCTCAGCTGGAAATCATGCACAAGGTGTTGCATATTCTGCGAGGAAACTCAAGATTCCAGCTACTATTGTGATGCCAGAGGGCACACCAAGTATCAAGCATCTTAATGTGTCGAGACTAGGAGGATCGGTGGTTCTTCACGGTGAGGACTTCGATGCTGCCAAGGTGGAATGTGCCAGGTTGGAAAAGCTACATGGCTTGACGAATATTCCTCCTTTCGACGACCCGTATGTGATTGCTGGACAAGGCACAATTGCCATGGAAATACTGCGACAGACCAACATCCAAAAGTTGGAAGCTATTTTCTGCTGTGTTGGTGGTGGCGGACTTATTGCCGGAGTGGGAGTTTACGTTAAACGCATAGCACCACATGTCAAGATCATTGGCGTTGAGACTTACGATGCAAATGCTATGGTTCAATCGCTTGCAAAGGGCGAGAGAGTGGTGCTTAAAAATGTTGGACTTTTTGCAGACGGAGCGGCAGTTAAGACAGTCGGGGAAGAGACCTTCCGCCTCTGTATGGAGGTTGTTGACGAGGTTATTCAAGTTACTACCGATGAAACTTGCGCTGCCATCAAGGACGTATTCGAAGATACCCGTTCCATCGTTGAACCAGCTGGAGCCCTTGCCATAGCTGGCCTCAAGAAATACGTCGCTACTCATCCCTCTGCCAACACCCAACGCAACCTTGTGGCCGTTGCCTCAGGTGCAAACATGAACTTCGACCGTCTCCGCTTTGTAGCCGAGCGGGCA
This sequence comes from Ascocoryne sarcoides NRRL 50072, assembly GCA_000328965.1. Taxonomy (NCBI): domain Eukaryota; kingdom Fungi; phylum Ascomycota; class Leotiomycetes; order Helotiales; family Gelatinodiscaceae; genus Ascocoryne; species Ascocoryne sarcoides. The sequence continues at coordinate 112,380 of KB205949.1, read as the reverse complement.
GCATTGGGTGAGAAAAAAGAAGCTCTCATCAGCGTCAGTATTCCCGAGAAACCAGGCTCCTTCTCCGAGCTCATCAAGTCTATCAAACCACACAATGTTACCGAATTCTCGTACAGATATGCAACGGATGCGCTCGCCAATGTCCTCATCGGCATTTCTCTCACTTCCCCCGTTTCCCAACGAGACGAAGAACTTGCTTCCCTCCTAGACCGCATAAGAGCAGGCGGCATGACACCAACCGATCTCTCCGCCGACGAACTCGCAAAGTCTCACGTGAGATATCTAGTCGGTGGTCGATCAGGCGTTCCCCACGAGAGGTTATACATGTTCAACTTCCCCGAGCGACCGGGCGCGCTGGAGAAGTTTCTAACAACGCTGAAGCCGAAGTATAATATCAGCCTGTTCCAGTATAGAAATGCCGGCAGTGATATCGGTAAGGTGTTGACGGGAATTGTGTGCCCGGATGGGGAAGTTGGGGAGTTGGAGAGCTTTCTGAAAAGAATTGGATATCCGTGGGAGGATTGCACGAAGAGCGAGGTGTTTAAGACATTTCTTAGGGAGTAGTAGTTCTGCTTAGCAGGAGGGAGGGAGAGGGAGTTGTCAGATATGTGATATGGGGTTGGGATAACTATTCCGAGAATTTAGCATGGAGTTTGGATGATTTTTCCTATACGTTTCGTTCATCCGACAAACTAGCGATAGAGGAAAATAATTTATAGATTAGAGATGATACCTTACCGTACCGTTTAGCCTAGCAATTGAAGATTTTTCCTGAAAAGCCCTCCGCTCTCTTTCGTTGACTTAGTTAACTTTGGACACTTCCTCATCTGAGCATGGAAGACAGGTAAATAAGTTCCATTGAGCTTCGATTCGTAGGCTAAAAGAATGATCTCTCTCTTTCGTAGTTTGATTTAATAGCGTAAGCAAACCTCTAACATTGTTCTGCGTAAATTAGTTATAATTCTCATCCCATTGTTTATCCAGAAGTGAATCGCGAGTGGCACGGACCAAGTCTAAGGATTTTCCATATATAACAAATCTTCCTCTGCGATGTGCAACAAAACGTTGGGATCAGCATCTTTTCTTTTTTCCACTCAGGCACCGATCCAGAGCGCATTTAATGCGGGAAAGTCCTATACACTATCGGTACCACTAGAGAAGCGTCCCTACTGCTATTAAGTAGTCTTCCTTTGAATATACTCCTAATCATCTATATCCTCGCGGTAGTAATGGATGCACGTGCTGCTCTCCACCAACAATTGAAGCCTTAATTACCAGGCAACCAATATCGGGCCGAGATATCAACTTCGAGTATTATCTGCTCGCTGAATCCGAAGCACAAGCAACGGCAGGGGAAGTAGAGAGATGCCAAAGTATATTAGATGAAAGAAATGCATTTTGCTAAGTACCTATTAAGGTACTATAAAGGGGAATGTATATCATTGATCGATTCTAGAGCTGTCTATAAAGTATTCATTATTCATTAGAATATCATCGCATCTTAACTTCCCAGTCCTAAGATGCTACAGCCCCGAAAACCCAACGCCATAAAGCAGCGACATTAATTCATAGAGCCACCGCTTCTATTCCCTCCAATTATGCCAGCCATCTCTAGAAGAGCTCTGTCGGCTTCAGTATCCCCAGTCCCGAGGTTAACTCTCCTCCTCGCCTCTGCCTCTCTCTCCTCCCATGCCCACCTCTCCTTCTGGGCCTCCGCCTCCGTGTCTCCTCCACAGCCCCAGACCTCCATACTCTCCACCTCAAATCTATCTTGCCAATCACTCTTTCTCGTCTCACTATTATGGAACGCTCCTCCCCCACTCGTGTAGTTATGCGTAAAAACCCCAAACTCAAATGAAGAGTCTAGAAGCAGAGAGACGGCACCTAATTGCACATTGACTCCTTTCCCAGAAGTGGACTTCAGCTTAGGGTGCGGACAGCCAAATAAGATTCCGGAGTGAGAGACGGGTGGTTTGGTGAAGGCTATATAATCTTTGTTTATAGAGGAGGCATGGAAGACTTCATGGACGGGTTCGAGTTGGAAAAATAGCGTATCTGGGTCCCCGAAGCATTCCTTATGTGTTTGGCGCCAAGGTTGTGAGATATATGCTCCGAAAACTAGACGCTGCGACTTACTACTGTCCGGGAAGCGTTTTGGTGGGATTGTCCCTGAGAATGCACGTTCTTGGCCGCCGGTTGGGGGATCTGATATCCGGGACCCAGCTACGAGGAAGATGGTCGGGGCCCGCCAGTTGAAGACTTTGGTTTCGAAACTGCCCATAGAGAAGCCGGCGTCGCCACCGGAGTAGAGGAGGCGGAGACGACGGAAAAGTGTTTCGCCCGGGAGGAAGAAGGATAATTGGGATAGAACATTGAGATCCAGTATTTCCCCTATTTGAGGGAGGAGTGGTTGATCCATGATGGGATCTAGAGGCGGGAGAGGAGCATCTGAAGGGTCCTTTCGCTTTGTGAAGTCGATGTTGCTGGAGAAGAGAAAATGCTCAAAGAGTGGATTAAAGCCGTTAAATAAGAAAGGCATGGAAATAGGTATTACGGTATTAAAATGGTATATCTTGACCCCAGGGGACTTTTCCACGTTCACAAATGCAGCTAATATATGGTCTGCGGTTCTTCGAAGGCTTTCCAGTTGATCGCCTATCAGCCTTTCGGCATGGCGGGCGAGACTTTCTTGCGTTGTAAGAGGGGCAACGAAGAGGAGGAGCATTATGAGCTTCTTGAGGTTGTCGGACGGTATCGAGGCTTGCGTGATGGGCGCGTCTCCTTGTTTATATACTTCGATTGCATCTAGGGATTCAAGAGCTGCCAAAGCTAAATCGTCGTCATCTTCCTCCTCCTCGTCGTTGGCAGCTTCATCTACAGCAAAGCCTTGGGCATGACTTCCAGGAGCACTTATATCATCTACCATTTGTCCATCCTGACCATTCGGCCTCTCGTTCTCATTTGGTGGCACCCCTCGGTCATAGACTGCTAGACTGCGGAATAGGAGTTTTGTACGATCTTGGCTTCCCTTCTTGAGCACTCGCTGGTACCGTTGGGTCATTATCACCACCACCATCACCATTTGCTCGAAGCCTAAGACAACTGGAGCCTCGTGGCCAAACGGGAAAGCCCCCAGGTAGGACACCATCTGGAAAATAATCGAGGAGGCACCGAGGATGTCTGGGATCTCGAGGAAGCGGGCCATGGTGTCTTCTTTAATGTATGCGACTCCATCTTGGTGGTCTGCGAGGCTTTTGAAGACATCTTGGAAGGAGTAGAGTTCGAGGGGAGTAAAGCATTTCTTTGCGAACCTTCGAGCCTAGAAGCTGTTAGAGATAGTTCGGGATGGCGGGGTAGGAACAGTTACTAGCACATGGCTCAATTCTTGGGGCGTTGCATGGTTTCCGCTGTCATTAGACTGTCCCTGACCCATGGTTTCTGCAAGACGAATTCATAGAGTTGCGGTCTCAAGTCCAGCTTGAGTTGTCGCATTGTTGTTGTCAGCGACTAGAGGTAATCGGGTTGTTTCTTGTCCGCTAAAACCAACGAGGAAACCCGCCTCAGGCTTCCGGCTAGGCTGCTTCTTCATCAACATCGCCATCATCATGTTGAGCACCTCCACAATTCCACAATTCTACAATATCCTCTAGATATCTTCCTTTATCGAGCGGCTGAAGCTCTTTGTATACAAGTGTACCGGGTAGTGGTTACTGCGCTCCAAGCTAGTATTGGGCACGAATTGACTCAGCCGTTTGACACGTCAGCCTTGCTAGTGATAGCCCTCTTCTTATATCGTATACGCCCTTCTTTATAAGCTCGTATACATCTAGCCTTACTCTTAATCCTTATGTCAGAAGTACTTTATTGCTATGTTTTGGGCCAAGCGATTTTCTATTTTCGGCTTCTTTGAGTCACAGTTTATCAATGTGCTTGTTTCTCAGAGCCTGACCAAAATTTGGCTACCAAAATTTGGGGGATATATGTCGGCTTGAAGCCCCAGGCTCTGCCAGAGACATTTCCTTCCGATTTCTCGTTGCTCCAAGATCGCCCTCGGGCAGAGTCCTCGAAGTACAGCTTTAAAAGCCGCCCGAGGCTCTTCAGATCTATCCAATACTAAATAATCACGTTCAAAATGGTAAGGCTGAAGTTGCTTTTCCCTGTTGGTTGTGTATGCAAGTTTGGAATACACTCCGTCTTTTCCTAACTACTATAATTCTATATCTCTCACTCAGGTTAACCTTTAGTCAAGACTGACCACCAACATTCGACCCATCGTCATTCTCAACCCGGAGGACACGGACGTGACAGCAAGAAGGGAACGCGAAAAGATTAGGCGTATTATCACTACGAATGGTTCTGGTATTGACGATGAGAATTAGAGTGATGGCAAAAGCGGAACGTAGTTGGATGAGTTGGACGAGCTTAGTAGTCGTCAGTATCCTCTAGATGGAGTAACTGCTGTCTGAAGAGGTTAGGAGATGTTTAAATTGTCATTGTCGGCTGTATTTGGCCTCCTAATATAAAATCGTGAAAAAGTATGCTTTTCTCTGTCCCATCAAGAGGTTGGGTGAATGTCTTAGATGCTGCACAACTTCTACTAGGCGGTTCGATGTCCCAATATAGTAGCCCTGGATTTATTGTTACTAATATATGCCCTCGCGTGATTGACCTTGTCTATAGTCAAGGGGTTTCAAGGTACAAATACGGTTGTAGAGTATACATGAGCCTACCGTTGCCTAAACTTTCTAAAACTATCATATATTCTACCTGTTTCAACTCTCACATAATCAAGTCAAGGCCTTTTTCATTTTCGTTCTTTACCGACTACGTCATCTTCTGTTTAACTCGCCCATTCTCCTCGGAAGAGATATACTTGATTATAATCTTTAGGTTCTTATTTTACTTCAAGTTTTACAAAATACAACAAAGGATCAACAAGTACTTAAGTCACCGCCTTGTTTTAATTTTGCAAGTGTCTGTTCATTTTCTACCCTTCTGCTTAAACATAGGCCCTTATCTTAAAGGTGAAAAGAACATTTGTAGGCATCTATGTAAGAGGTGCGAGAACACGTGAATAGGTTGCTCTCTTATGGCAAAGCAGAAAAGGGACCGGAAGGATTTGAGCTCAGTATGGAGGTAGAGTGTAAAGAGAGCCTAATCACGTTGTTATGCAACACTATCATATGATTGGTGCATTCCTTGTTTTCTTTATGGCTCATAACCAGGCTTTTAGGGAGGATGAATATGCAAAAGTACGGAGAATACTATAGTTGTCGTGTTACTTAAAGTGGTCTGCAGAGACGCCGGAAATATCGGCAGAAGGTGAAGCACGTGAGGCGCCCTAGAAGGCTGTGCACTCACTCACTGGTGCCCCACCACCTCATCCACAAGGCCGTTTAATAATAGCTGATCTACATGATTAAACTCCTTAACACTCAACCTTGCGAGGAACGCGACTAGGCTAACTTGCTCATAGGCCGGTCTCTATTTTAAAATGCTCCGAGGAGGTGGCAGCTCATCTGTCTTTCGAGTTCCTTTACATGAAATCCGTCAAGACAACGTTGCACTTGTACACCCACGCGGTTCTTAGCTGTATTTACATCAAACAAAATTATCTTGCCACTCAAGATGATGATCAGCCGGCCGCTGCCGCTTAGCTCTACAATTCCAAACCTAGCACGGCAAAGCCGTGGTTCCTTGCCGCTGTTTCATGGTTCATATTCGGAGACTTGTCTACCCCACGATAGAGACCAAGTCGCGGAGAACATCTGGAACAGGTAAGTGGAAATAATAATGGCGCAAGCTTTGGTCCGGTCTCCGCTATTTTCTATTTTCAGATTGTCAAAATACCCTTCGAAGTATTGTTTTACTTGAGACTTCTTCCGCGAGTTGACCGACTTCAGTTATCTATTGTTGTTTTTCTAAGCTTTGCACAGCGCCGAATTAGTCCTATTGTGTTACCCTTCAAGGCTTTGTTCTCATTCTGGATATGTACCACCGCACAGCCTGGATACAGCGTAGCACTCTCCAGTTATTTTTCCGAAAAGGGCAATGCAATCGGCAAGCCTCAACTGAGGCTCCCACATTGCTGTTCATGAAGCTAAATGTCGTGAGATCTGCAGAATGAGCTTATTTTACACCCAATATTTCTTGCATTTCCCGTTACTGTGCCGCACAGAGTAGTCTGTGCCGTGCAAAAGTAAGTGGTTCGTGATGCAAATTAAACTCAGATATCCTTACCCCGCGCTTCGCCACAATCCTTCAGCCGATGATACTTAATCCTTGGTTGAATTATTATTTTTCACCTCATATCACTAGGATTTGATTCTTTTATTGCTAAGCTTCTGTATTAAAATTAAATCTAAAGGTTCAACTCCAAGTGCGAGGCGACCAAACCAACCATGTCACTCTTCCAAATTTTAGTGACGAGCCTACTTCTCGCAATTGACCTGGCCTCCGCTAGTGTCATAGTGAAGCGGGAATCATCCCATGCAATACAGCAACGTTCGGTAAAGGTTGGATGGTCTCTCCAAGCAAGCACCTGTCCTGCTGGGACAACCTCATGTGGTAATGGGGGATGCTGTCCCTCGAGTCTGTACTGCAATTCTGCTGCTAACGATGAAGTTTCCGCGTGCTGCTCTACAAGTGAGTGCTTGGCTTCGGAGCTCTGCTAAATGACACATATCTAACCATAGTAGCATCTGACTGCCGAGGAACTGTTGAAGGGGCGCCTTCATGTGCAGATTCAAGCTGGAGTTTGTGGAGTGGATATCAAGGCAATGACTTTTGCTGCGTGGTTGGGATGGTTGGTATTTATGACTATCACAATCCTGTAGCTGGGTCTTGCGTTTCTTCTGCAGCTGCCGTTTCAGCAACCACTGCTGCTCTTGTGAGTTTCAAATTTGGCCTCCCTTTGACTCCTGAGAAATACGTCAAAGACCAGTATTCTGGAGCTTTAAGCAAACTAACATCCCTTTTAAGAGGTCGACTGGTTCAGGCGCTGTGGCAACCTCTGCATCGACCACTGCCTCGCATGTCACCACCACAAGCACTACTTCAAAAGATACTACAACGAGCACGGCTCCCACAACGATAAAAACAACAACATCTAAGTCAGGTATAAACGAGTCCTACTCCCATGACCAATTGGACTTGGGGATAAAACCTCCTTCCCGTGAGAGTTGCTGATGTGAAGGTAGTAACAACTACATCGACAGTATCGACTGGAGCAACAGGAAAGCCAGTGTTAGTAAACAGACTGCCCGATCATAACTCATAGACTATTTCTAATTTATTTCTATCTAGATTTTTCCATTATATGGTATGAGGATCTGCAATTGAATACTTGGAATTTAATAACAGTTTAGATTGGTTACATTACCGATGCTCATTGCAAGCAAGATATCATTGATGCGATGGCTTTAGGTGCCGATGCATTTGCGCTAAATTTGAGTTAGAGTCGCTCAGTCATTTTTAAGTAATGAGTAAAGCTAATTATTTCTAGATACCGACGACCCCGTCAATGATTCATGGGCCACAAACACGGTCATTTCTTTGTTCAACTGGGCAAACACGCTTGGCTTCAAATTATTGTTTGCCCTCCCTGCTTCTGCTCTGCTGTATCATTGCTAATGAATATCGTAGCTTCTCTTTCGATATGACAGGCTTCAATAACCCAGATCAATTCACTAGCTTCTTGCAATCATACGTAACAAATGACGCATATTATAAGTATGATGGTTAGTAGCCTGCCGCAATTGTTTGTTCCCTGCTAATGTAGTTATTAGGCTTACCATTTGTGTCTACTTTTAATGTAAACCCAGATTAACCTATTCGCTTAAATCTTCATATACTCGCGATTAAAATTGGCGTCGCTAATATATTAATAGGGTGGTGCAAGCTCCTACACCTTCGGACAAGACTCTGTCAACGATGGATGGAAGGTTGAGCTTCAAGAGGTGATGTCAGCAGCCGGACATCCTATTTATTTCGTCCCAGCATTTCAAGATGTCGCAGCATCTACAAACTTTTTCACCACAGAGTACCCCACTCTTAACGGAGCGATGAATTGGAACTCATGGCCATTCAACACACAGGGTGATATCATTGTCCCTACCACGGACGATGTCACATATCTGAATGGGGCGCACGCTGCAGGCAAGACCTTCCTAATGGGTGTATCACCTCTGCAGTTCAAGCATATGGATTCAGGTGACAACTGGTATCGCCGTGGTGAAGACAACCTGGAATACCGTTTCGGCCAAGTCCTCAATCTACAGCCTGATTTTATCGAATTACAAACGTGGAATGATGCAGGTGAGAGTCACTATATGGGTAACAGCTGGCCCGAGCCAATTTCTGGAACTACCATTGGTGCTTATACTACGGCTTATGACCATACTGGATACTGGCAGATTCTTAAATCGTTCATTAATGTCTTCAAGTCTGGTGCGACAACGACATCTACTATGTATCCGACTAATGGAGCGACTGCTCAAGGCACATTCTGGCATCATACTTTAACTCTTAATGGTGATTGCGGCTCGGATTCCCTAGGCAAGCCGACGGGTTATACCACAGTTGAAGACAAAGTTACGGTAAGCTTCGGCATCTCCTCCTACACTATATCTTTTGGCTTGCTAACAAGTTAAAGGCTGTCATCTTGGTTGCTGCTGGTACCACTGGTTATAAGGTCTCAATTACCTCTGGCAGTTCAACGCTCGGTTCCTCCACCCTTGTTCCTGGGTTCAACACCTACTCCGTCAGCAATATTACTGCCGGGACCATCAGTGTTAAAGTCACAAGCTCTACGGGAGCTACTGTTGTCAGCGGTACTGGCCCGATTGCCGTAAGCCATATCTTAAGCCCTTGTCCTTGAAAGAACCGCTCTAACACGGTGCTATACATAGGTTGCAACGTCAGCGAGCTTGTGTAACTATAATTTCCAGGTCGTAGGTCTCGCTTAGAGATTAATTTCATCGTTCGATGTTTGATCTGATCAAAAAAAATGGAGGGTGCGAGAAATATTGTACATAGCTTATTAGTTTGTAAGTAGTGTGCATTTCAAGGACAATAAAACGCCAATTCTTGTCACACTCTGCACAGTTTGGAGGATTTTGTGAATATCCTAATAGCTGATAGCCAGACGGTAGAGTTAGCCCCTCCGTGAAGGAGCTATGACTCGCCTAGGAGACTATTCCATTTGAAATACTATTGCTACCAAAAAATGTTATTCAAAACGATGATGAAGGGAGCCCCACTGTTGGAGCTCTGCGGTAACGAAAAGGCCACTTAAGTTTAGAACACGACACATTAACTCCATACTGAGTACTGACCAAGAAGCTAGTTCGTTTTAAACATAGCCCTGCCCTACACTTCATGGTTCTCGACCGCACAACAGGGACAGACTTGCTAATACTAGGAATTGTAACTCAAGACCTCCAAATTTCGAACTGAATACGTTGTGTCTACAAATGTAGTTGTTAGTTACGTGCTAGCTTCACTGGTGAGGTGCAAAGGTCTACTCACTTGTGGTTGGGCCAGGTGACCCAGAGGATCCTTCCATTTGTAAATCGATAATGCTAATGCAAAGGACGCCATGATTAGCCAATTGTCCCCTGATATCCTTAAGTCGACTTTTGTTTTGTTCGACGACATAGCAACGTATGAAAACCATATGAAAAACAGAACGAACGAGCTGACTTACAGATACATTGGCTGTCCCACAAACCCCTTCCCATACTGTGTCGTAACTAGCGAGCCATCTAGATAGAATTTGACGGAGACATCCGCACCGTTCTCATCACGCACCTCCCCTTTGATAGTATGAAAATATCCTGGGGTTGGGTAATTGACGTCCAGTGCAGCGACCTGGGAGGACGTATTGAAGGTATTGAACGAGATTTTCCCCGAGCCCTTCCACTCAGCAAGGTCAATCTCTGGGGGCCATGAGTTCACCGCCGTTAACCAAAATGCAGGCCACGTTCCCTTTGCCACCGGAGCTTCGAAATCTCCAATGAAGTCATAGCCGCCGCCCGTGGTGACAGTAAAGTGATGCTTTGCGTTCACTGTACCAGAGAGATAGTTGATGGCGATTGTTTCACCGCCGCTGGAAGCAGAAGGCTGGCCAGTGACAGGCTGTGCTGTAAGAGTGAGAGTCTTGTCGGAGAGGGTTATATACTTGGCGTTCATGCGTGCCGCACCGTTGTGGTCCGTTCCCCAAGGATAAAGATTGTTGAAGCTGGCATTGAAGTCGGCTTGCGAGTTGAAGCAGGACTTGGGAATTATCGTTGCTGTTGGTTGTTTTTGGCACAGGACGCCTGGGAAGATGATGGCCAGGAAAAGACTAGAAATTCCGGTGTAAAACATTGTGCTTGGGGTGCTTTTGATTTTCGCTGAGGTAGCTTTTAGAGGAAAGAAAGGACTTCTAAAGCTCCCAACGTTTCAGAGATTGGCAAGTATAACAAGTAAAAGTAGTGGGATATTTGAAATCGTCGGAGCTTGCAAGCTCGAAAATGACACGAAATATCTTTATGTGTTGGCAAACGATTAATATATGCTCTTGAAACATTAGTGGCAACTTGATTAATGAGGACATCAAGGTATCTATCAGTGGATATTTTCCGGCTCCAAGCCGGCTCGGATGTATACCCTATTGTTCCGAGCAACTGCCGAACCTATCAACCCTGGAAATGGAGCCTTACGGGTGCGTAGTTACAGCGGTCTAAGGACAAATAAGTCCACCACTCGTAAGATATCAAGGGGTGGGGGTTACTTGATGCGATGAGTGGTTAAGCGCGGGGCTTGTCAATATTTTGAATACTTTGGTACAGTGAATAGGTTACTTTTAACGTACTAGCTATATCCCAAACGACTATTAAGCCACGGTTTGTTCCATCCGTCTATATTTTAAGAGGGATCCTGTTTTCGATGGATGGGGATATCGGGGAGGGATGCCGGGGAAGCCGAAGATGGTGCGGGGAAAATTGATTTATTTAATACACGAGGTTCATGCTGCACCCCAGACAGATCGGAAAGGGGCTTTATTTACCCCACATACAGTCAGTATTGCGGGTATTTCCCATTATGATTCCTATACCAAGCCTTGTGAAACCCCCCTGATAGTATTGATACTTACTAGCTGCACCTCTGGATGGTCGACGACATTTTGAAAATGGTGCCTGTATCAATCCGAAAGAACTCTTTTATGACGCTTGAGGAAACCAAAGTGGAGCAGCTATGTACAATTTGATGGTGAAGCGAAATCCTTCATTTAATAATGAAACAATGAGATATGGAGTGGGTCATATATCTGCTTCTGACAGTGTAAGAAATGATTAGATTAGATGGGATTATTAGGTCGGTGCGCTGTTAATAGCCATTTTTCTACTCCTTTATTAGTCCAGTTATAATCTAGTACGCCCAATTTTAATTAATTGATTAATGAGCTTAACATTTTTCATACTTGTTTCTGTTAACATATGAGGCGCTGATTAAAAGGTTATAAGTATTCAATAGTATTACTATAGAGGACTACAAACAGCAGCTTTGGGTTGATCTTGGTAGTTATGTTTCATAGCACAATGGTGTTGTTCTGAGCTAGATCAAAATTCCTACAGTTAACTGGGCAGACTGGTACACTCATGTCGTCAGCGTACGTGGTTTTATCAACAGGGCTAACCCAGCGTGATGGTTTTTTCTCCGGCTCTAGTTACGATATTCAAATTATCCTAAATCCCAACTGGTGAGTTGGCGATAACTACGCGCTGACAAGATCATATTTTTTTACCAGTATAAAATTTCCCTACAACTTCGTAACTATACCACTTTATCTCTCTCAAATATCCCTTTGGAAAGCACCCTATACGCTGATGGATTGAGTGTGCTCGATGTTAGTGAAAAACTAGTGGCGATAGACGTATATAAGTAGATCCGTACAACTATTAAGAACAACATAGCTAGCTACGACGTTACTTAAGTGAATCCGGATGTGAAACAGGTTTTTTGAACTTTGCAAACGCCGACTTGGGAAGAGATTTCAGCTGGGACACCTAAAAGAACCGAATAGACGATCTTCTCAAATCAACACTAAACTTTCCCAAGTTTCTTGCTTTATTGATGACTTTCTATTGAAGTTGCAAAATTAGTTACATAACATCTTTGACGAGGCATTAAGCAAGGCAAATGAGGAATAGAATCGGGAGGGTGGAAATAAGACGGAATTATACATGTTTACTATATAAGGTAAGCTCAAGAGTAACCATATTATAAAACGAGAATCCGTGTCAACACCAAGGCCTCTGAGACTACCTAACCTAGAATAGTACATACTTAAATCCCTTAACCACCGTTAAAAACCCTACTTTGTAAAAATTATCGCCAATGGTGCTATGCCAAGAGCCCCGAGCTGACCGCTATTCTTAAGACCCACCATAGCTTGGCGGCCTATTATAATGTTACCTTATATCGATTTATCAACTTTACAACGCTACTTGTCGAAAGACATTTGCTTAGTCCGGCAGGACGATTGAGATTTTTCAATAGCGAACATAGGGGTAAGAAGCTTTATAGGTTACAGAATGCAAGTATACTTCAAACGAAGCTTTTCAGAATGTGGGGCCGGCGGGGAGAGCAACTCTTTAGAAGAGGCAGAATACACTGTAGACTTTTAAGACTATTTGAGTTTTACCTGCAGACAATCAAAGAATTTCATTTCAATAAGGGGCAAGCAAAGGTTACCAGCTCGTACTAAGTTTATTCAAAGGTCAAACATCTCCTCTAAATCTTATTCCCTTTCCCATTTCGGGAATGTACCCAAATACTAGCACATAACTGTGCAGCCGCATTCTGCGGCTAACCGAGCCATCGGCCACTCGGCAATCTTAGCCGGTAGGCTGACGACGTCAACCGGTATTCTACAGCCCAACTATCCCGATAAACCTATTAACCCTTGCAGAACTTTTGCTTTAACATAATAGCCACAATAGGGACGTACGACACTTCGAAAAGCGATCAGATTCAAGCAGAGATCAGCGGCTTGAACATAAACAAGATCATGAGGCAGTTAGAAGGATCTTATACCCTGAAATCAGCTAAGCAGGGGTCGTTTAATTTTAAAAACTTTTCTATTTAGTAACACCACAGATAAGGGATGTTCCGTCGATGTTGTGCATTTATATTCCTATATTCCGCGTCGGAACTATAGTTGATCTTCGTGGCGCATCTAGAAGATCTTAATCATGGAGTGTTCGAAAATTTTCAATCGGCTCTCAAAGGCGTTTTCGATCGCGGCGCTGCTGCAAGTTCTTGTTTTCGGTGCTCTAGTTCAAGCTCGTGCACTTCAGCCCTTACCTTTTACCAGCAGTGACCGCTGGATCATCGATGCAAACGGCAAAAATGTGCCTATCGTTGGCATCAACTGGCCCGGGGCGGCTGACACAATGCTTCCTGAAGGACTCAACTATCAATCCATAGCTCACATCGCTCAAAAGATTTCGGATACGGGCTTCAATACTGTTCGTCTTACTTTTGCGACTGAAATGGTTGACGACATCTTAGACAATGGCGGAGATGTTACGCTCAGCGACACTTTGGACAATGCACTGGGTCAAGCTAATGGGGCGACGGTGTTGGCAAATATTCTCAAAAGCAATCCCCAATTTACAGCGAAGACTACGAGGTTGCAGGTTAGCCTCATTTACCTTTTTGGAGTAAACATATACTGAGTGCTTTGGAAGGTCTTTGATGCTGTTGCTGCAGGACTGGCAGCACAAAATATCTATGTCCACCTCGACAATCATGTCTCGAAAGCCATGTGGTGCTGCAGCTTATCAGATGGAAACTCCTGGTTTGGAGATACCTACTTTGACACCACTAAATGGATTCGAGGTCTCTCTTATATGGCTGCCCACGTCAGTCCCCTCTCCCTTCTTTTATTCGGCTCTTACTTAACATTTTCCAGGGGAAATCAAACTGGACAACATTCAGCAGCATGGGTCTCCGTAATGAACTTCGTCTTTCCACAACCGGCGCCTCAAGTTTACAGTGGTATACCTGGTCAACTTGGAAAACGTACATGACAGCTGCCGCCTCAGCAGTCCACTCTGCTAACCCTGATGTTCTAATATACTTCTCTGGTCTCGACTCAGATTTCAACATCGAGCCCGCAGTCGGCGGCTCTACACTCCTTGATTGGGGGTTCTCTTTCAAAGTATCATCGTATGAATGGGCACACAAACTTGTGTACGAAATGCACGAATATGATGAAGGGATTTCTGGCTCTTGTTCCGTTTATGAGGCCACTCTGATAAGTTTTGGCGCAGATGCTACCACAAAGACGGGGAGCGGGAGCAATAGAGGCCCACTTGTAATTTCAGAATGGGGCCATGATCAGACAGATGCATCTGATGCTTGGCAGACTGATTATAGTGAGTGTTTAACGGCATTTATGGTTAACCGGCAATTTGGGTGGATGATGTGGGTTTTGGCGGGAAGTTATTATATTCGTTCTGGAGTACAGGATTATGATGAGAGTTATGGTAAGGAGGGAGAGTGGAGATATGGACCTAAAGAAATGCTGACAATCAATAGGTCTTCTGGATCATTCTTGGAGCGATTACCGTGGCGTCAATTCTTCTGCCGCTATCAAACAGCTGGTTCAATCGACGTACGCCGCCTATGGGCAATAGGAAAACTCCAAGCCCTTCTCAAAGGCGCATCCTTAATTTAATATATAAAGGACTAGGCGAATAATTTGTAAATCTAATTCCCCAGAACCAACAGATTTTATCATAGCTAGGGCTTAGGTGGCATTGAGGCCTTGGATGTCGTTCTCGCAAAACCTGTAGTTAGCGAGCGTGCCACCAGTAATTATTGTACTCAGAACCGGTGCGCGAGAGTTCAAGTACAAGTCCTAGTTTAGAACTGATACATGAAAGCTAATAGTTGAAATATCGATATGTCTGGTATTTCTGGATTATTCTTCGGGGTAGATATTTAATGTGGATCTCTCTAGGTTCTACGAGAACGAAGTATCCATATTCTTGCCAATACTACTCAATATGAGTTTTTGGAGTTGGTGCCCCGGTATAATTTGGATTGCTGAAGGCAGCGCGTTCTAGATCTAGGCAGAATTGGAAAGAAGCCTCCAAGGGTAACATCAACACTTGGGTTCGATATGCTTGAGCTCCTTGCTCCTTGCATTTGAGTTCCTTCTTTAGAAGCTTAGAATAAATCACTCTTGCCGCTCGCTCCAATCTTTTCCATAGGCCACGCTATTAGACTTCTCCAATCCTCATCCACCATCTGATAGATATCAAGGATCAGATGCCTCCCCCACCCTCTTGCCCACCACGAATCTTCAATTTCATTCAAGATGACAGCATAATATGCCAAAATCACTAAAGCCATCGGCTGTCGTTCGCCCAGCAACGTAATATACGCTGGCTCCAATTTGACCGGCCAACTGAGCACCATCCCATTATCCGATTCCTTAGAAGCTATCGGCTTGAATGTCTCTTCTAATATCTGAATGGCATGAGCGTATGTTTCTCTATCACAGTCCGGCTCAGATGATTCATTATTCCGTTCTTCAAGTTGTTGGATTCCACGGGTGATACTGTCAGGTAATACTATAGTAGGGTCGATATCTCGGCCTTTAAACATGGGGGCGATTTTGCTTTCCTCAACCCACGGCCGCATTTCTCTGAGGATTACTGGCACGCCCCGGAGAAGCATGAAGATGCTTAATATCTCTTCGACAGGTCCCCTCAGCTCTTTGCTCCGTTGCAATATAGCAAGATTAAAGACAAAGATAATGATGAAGCTCGCGCAAGCAAATATTGCAGCGCTGTTTTTTGGAGTGATGTTATCAAGGTTGGAACTGTATTCTTTAAGAGCGATGTTGTGATGCCTGATGGCCGCGTCTATATATAAACCTTGGTTCTCTGGGTTTGTAGACGCTATATGCAATGCCGTGACACTGAGCAGGCTGTGCATTAGGAACCTTTGTTGCAAAGCCATTCTTGGGATATCAACTTTCCACATTTGGAGGAGTTCATGCCGGCTGGCTAGCGTGGCATAGGTCACAGTCGAATAATGATGTAGCAGCTCTAGATCGCTCCATGATATCGATTCTGATTCATGAGAAGGCCCCGCATTGGGAGCTGTGGGAGTTGCTTGGAATAGTGAATTGCCATGGGCATCCTGATTGTTTGGTGTAGTAGGAGTGTTTGACGATCGGGTACGAGACAGGATTCCAAATTCACAATTCCTTTTAGTCTTGGTACATCTGCCGCATACCGGATGTTCCTGATCGCACTACAAACAATACAATTAGTGAACAGAAACAGGGAGATCAAGTGGTGTGTTGCAACCTTCACGTGACTCGCTTTGCATTGGCAACATCCATGACGGGACTTAGAATGTGTGCGTCTGGACGGCATGTCTCGTGTAGGGAATTGGGAAAGTATGAAATAGGTGCCACTGGATTTCAAGGGAAGAAATATAATCATACGCCAAAATGCAAGTATGCTTCGCTGATGTACGGAGTACCCAGCCCAAACCAGCCGAATTGTGGGGAAGCTAAACCGAGCTAGGCAAAGTGTACGACAGCCATATACGATGTGACGAATATAGCTACTATGCATCAGGCATCAGGCATACCGTACGAAACGGGAATTCGATTTGGGCTTAGGGGTATGTATTTGAGGGCCTTGTACAGTACAGCTAGCCGCCGTAATTTTTCATCCTTCGTGTAGAGTCAAAGATATAATTTGAAGAATTTATACTGAAGCAACTTAGAGATTTGCAAGTGGGCTAGTTACGTGGTGTTAAGTATGCTAATATTAACTTTAACATAACTATAATCTATAATAAGATGTTAAAGAAGAATTTGGGTTATAAACAATACTTGAATGAAATGCTTACTCTTAGCTAAGGAACACCTATGACAACTATACTTGCATTTTATTATCTTAGAAAAGGGATTTTAATACTCCTTCACTTGAGGTTACGAGAAGTTTCCAGTTTTATTTTTAAGCCTCCCCAGAATCAGCTCCCTGGTCAGTATTTTCTCCTTGTTGAGGCTAACGGTACTTGTTTTTAATGCGTGAACGCTCGATGTAAGGTTGCTACCGAAGCACAATGCCGAAATAGGTATAGAGTACGCGAGACGGGGAAAGTACGATAGGTTGCCTATACGAGTCAAATGAATAAGTAGTTGTGATATCTCGCAAGGCAACCTAGCTGTGTAACTACTTTACATCACCATTTGCACTCTCCAATTTTGTTCCAGGATTTATTTTCAACTTTATCCTCTATTAGCGGCAAAAATGGTGAACTCGACCGACCGAGATTTCAAATTCTACCACTATAACCCTTCTATGGCCGCCGCAGTTATATTCATTGTCATGTTTCTTGGAACAACCTCTCTCCATCTTTATCAACTTCTGCGTACCCGAACCTGGTTCATAATTCCCATGCTTGTTGGGGGTTTCTGTTAGTACCCCGTTGATAACACCCGCTGCGCCGTCTCCTTTCGAGTAATTGAGGACTAACAAGCATATTCAGTTGAATGGATTGGATACGTTGGGCGTGCAATCTCCAGCCAACAAACCCCGAACTGGACCTTGGGGCCCTTCATCATACAAACCCTCCTCATTCTCGTTGCTCCCGCCCTCTTCGCGGCAACCATCTACATGGAGCTAGGTCGGATTATCAGTCTTGCGGACGCAGAGGCACACATCTTGATCAGGAAGAAATGGCTCACAAAGGTTTTCGTTGGCGGAGATATCATATCATTTCTTCTTCAGGCGGGTGGTATGTGTAGTCTAATGAGATCAAGTCCGAAGATTTTGCTGATGATGCTGTAGGGGGAGGGCTCGAAGCATCTTCAACGGCAAACGCCATATCAAACGGTTCGCACCTCGTCGTTGGTGGCCTGTTTGTTCAGCTATGTTTCTTCGGCTTCTTCATCGGAGTAGCCGCTCTTTTCGACGTTAAAATGCACAAAGTCTCTGCAACTCGCATCCAACACGACATTCCATGGCGCAAGCATCTCATAGTACTCTACTCGGCAAGCACGCTGATTATGGTACGATCAATTTTCCGCGTTGTAGAATACTTGCAAGGGCTTAATGGGTACTTGTTATCGCATGAGATATATTTGTATATTTTTGATGCAGTGCTAATGTTGGTATTGTTGGTGGTCTTTAATGTTATGCATCCAAGTGAGGTGGTGGCACTCTTAAACGGAGGAAAGGCTATGAAGCAGGGGTGGAAGATGAGGAAAATTACGAGATACCATGAGGGTGTTATGTCTGATAGTTTGTAGGAGAGGCGGGTTTTATTCGTTAAATACTAGTTGTGCTTTAAATAGAAACAATGGGTTTGGAATATACAGGCAAGGGTGCAATGGTTGTTGAGGAAATGATGGTGGTAGAGGTGGGAATTAGTATCGATGACTTGCAAGAAATAGGAGGTGGGGACATCGACGATAGCGAAGGTCACAGTCGAAAAATAGCCCTGATCAACGGTGGCTTCTTTTCTTTCGGCGTAAAGAGTGAAAGGGTTGGTTATTATATTAGGGAGCTGACTTACGTGTTGTAAAAGGGTCCAAGTGAAATGATTAAGTGTTGTGTCTCTTATAAGGTATAGTCAAGACACTTTTACATGAAGAAGTAGAAACCCCAGGGCATACTAGTACACAAATTTCCAGAGGTGCCCGGACCTAGCCAAGGATATAACTTTGGATGTGCTTGTATTGCGTAGCCGGGAGTTCTAAATCCAAAAGACAACTACTGTAGCTTCCCCTGTCAATTACGGACCATATACACCACTTGTGGTGTTTGAATTAGGTGGGTTCAAAAACCGGATACTGAACCTGCCCGCAAAAAAAGTAGATAATCATAATGAATATAGTAAGATTATAGTAACTTGAGTAGTTTGAGCAATAGCAAGAGGAAGGGCGTAGGGGAGGGGGAGAGGGGGGGACGACTTGACATGTGGAATCTTAAGAACTAAGGCATGTGGACTTATGAATTACATTCCTAAGTACTTATACTTCTCAGGGTGTTGTATATAAAGCATCGTGTAGAGATTCTTATCCTTTGATTTATCCTCTTACTTACCTCATATACTCCTCTAGACTTGGGTTTTAGTGATTCCATTCAGACATAACTTACCAGAAGGAAGCCAATCCTGTACTAACTATGAATAAGCCCTTTAACTTCTGGGAGCTTTTGGGTAGTTAAGAACTTTGTGCGAATTAATAACGGAGGTTTAATCTTGAGGTATAGTTTATGAAAATAGTAATATGAACCCTCTTTTCGCTTAACTTGATTCTGAAGGCAGCCTTTGGATAAAACAACGAAGCAGGGGAATATAAGGTTAACTTAAGCTTACTTTCAAGTTTACGCTAAGTATATACGGTCTAGAAGGTCTTCCTGGCAAGCATTACTTATTACTCTATTCATTATGGGTTGTACCTCGGGTGTGGGGTACCACACTGCATTCCTTGTTGTAAAGTGCTGCCACAGCCTCTTGAACAGTATTCCTATTAATAATTGACAAAGATTGGTTCGCAATCACCTTTTGAAGAGCTTTCAACCCCTCAGAATCTGTTCCTAAGTGACTCCCTCTTTGACAGGATTTCATTTCCCTATCTCTTCTGCCACATTGCTAACTCTATGATTATCTATATTGGCCCAAACCGTAGAGTAGTAGGAGCTGCCTTGAGCCTCATCATACTCGGCTTCCTACTTCCCTTTAGTGAAATCCGCAACCTAGTGCCATTGCAATTGTCACCGTCACAGTCACCCTCACCGTCGTCCACCCGTCCTCTGTCCGCGGGAAATGCGACTCTTGGCTTCCAAACGATCCAAGTCATCGACCTCCCGCATCACCATGATCGCGCTGATATCGTAGTGCTACAAAGCAGCATCTTTAACCTCAGCCTGCACATCACGCTTGGCGTTGAGATTTCTGATATTAGTGACAACCAAGGCATGCCCCCAAACTCCTCCCCGGGGTTTCTTGAAGAATCGGAAAAAGCATGCTTCCGGGCTCATGCCAATGTAAGGATGCTTCGTCTACCATCTATTTAGTGCGACTTCAAGAAGTGTAAAAATGCTGATGGTCACGCAGCTCTGACGCCGTATGCTTGAGAAAAAATGGTCGAGTGTCCTCATTATGGAAGCAGATGCTGCCTTGGACGTAAATATACGTGCTATCACCCAACGCCTCTCACATGCCTTGAACAACTTGATGTATCAACAGCTCAGCCATCTGAACACGACCCTTACAATGTCGCTAAATGGGACCTACTCTCTCTAGGACAGTGCTAGGAAAAGACGAGGCACAGCGACGAGTCACTCCTCTATTCAGACGCAGACGCCCCACTCAACATGTCTTACTATGGCCACCTACTTGCCGATCAGCGTGTCGTGCGACGTAGTGGCGGTATTGTGTGTACTACAGCATACGCCCTGTCACCACGCGGTGCTTTGAAGCTCCTTGTGAAAATGAACGTCGACAAGAATAAACCTATCGATCTGGCTATCCGGCGTATGATTGAATCTGACGAGTTCATTGCCTACTCAGTCTAGCCGAGCATCATCGCTTAGTGGGTGTATCGAAGGGGCTCCGGCTCCGAGAGTGCCAACTCCGATGTCAGTACCGTCGCCATCACGGACACCGTCGATCATAACGAGACATGGCGCGAAATTCACAGCTCGATGAATGTCTGGGCTCTGAAGCCATGGCACGAAGACGCTAAGTTTAGGAATGGGGCTTTGCAGGCCCTAGGCCGTGTAGCGTTTGTCGACGGCGAGAGCAGAGCGCAGGCTGCGGGCACTCTCTGAAGTGTAACGAGTTGCAGGACATAAAGGTCGTGGATCGATATGGAATAAATCAAGCGTTACTAATCGGCCGACTTAACGCTGTTGTATGAAACAGTACCATTGGTATCCAGCATTGCTACCACCGCTTTAAGGTTCTCATCCCTTGCAGAAGCGTTCAGAGGATAACAGCAACAAAAAGGAAAAGACTGCGCATGCATAAAAATCAATTGAAGCCGAGGGAACTAAAAGAAAGGAGAGCAAGGAGTAAGAAAATAGAACAGGGGAAATTGCTGTAGAAGCTCTGTAAGGAAAGCTTTTACGAAAGATGGTTGCGTAGTAATTGGGTATTGCATAATACCAAGATGCACATTTAAGGGTGATGTTGCTGGTGTTGTGTCAAAGTTGATTTGTAAACTTAACCTTAGCGCGTTTTGGAGCTAAAGTGGTTCACGCTCGCGTCGCGCCCAACCTCCTCCAAATCATACGGGTACGACCTCATAAATTCCATCTCTAACTCTTGATAATCTTTTTGATAACCCAATTCTCATTTTCTAAAATCCAAGCCCTCTATCAGTACCCAACACCGCAATCATGGTCCTCAAACGCAAACGTTCCGACAGCGAGATCTCGACCTCCAGTTCCCTCTTCTCATCTCCCCCCTCCGCTCCTCAGTATATGTCAATTGACAGCTACCAATCCCCTCAATCTCGAATCCTGACTCCCTCCCTTTTTGCATCTCGCACGAGGAAACGGCATCGTGATAACCGGCCTTCAGAAGCAGAAATTCATCGTATGTCCCACGCCCTTGCCGTGATCAACAACACTCCCTAACCATGAGAACAGAACACACCCTCTTAATGCTTTATTCCGCACAACAAAACCTACAACCACAAACCCTCGTTACCCAGCCCTTCCAATCCCAAGCCCCAGTCGATCCGTTACCATCCAGCAACCAAACCTGCCAGCAATCCAGCCTCCACTCTTTCTGGTCCCTCCCATCATCCGCGACCCGTCAATCCTCGCCTTCTAGCACCTTCTCCAACTCCTCCTCTAACACGCCATCAATAACCACAAACCCCGCCCTAAACGCGTTCTTCCCCGCTACCAATTGCGAAGATTGCAATGCACCTTTCGGGAATGGCAATAGCAATGGGAATTCAATGGATATAGACATGATGGATATGGACGAGAATCATGCATGTACGGCTTGTGGGAAACAGGTTTGCCATAGTTGTTCAGTCACAAACCTCGGGGAGGATAGACGATGTTTAAATTGTGCAAAGCCCGACAAGGTTTGGATTGGAGGGTTGGGTTGGACGTTACGGTGATCTGAAGATGCATGCGTGGGAGGACACTGAATTAAATGGATATCCGGGCTTGAGAGGCGTTATTGGATAGACGGAATATGATTTGGGGGTATAAGGGGCCTGTTGGGGCGTAACGACGAAATAGGATAATAATTAATTTTGCCTCTGCCTACAAGGTAAGCAATAGGGCAATTGCTAATAAAATCCCTGAGGGAATGGCAACCGCTACGAAGTCTACTTTGTTTATATAAACATACCTTTTACAACATTGAAAGTAACGAGTCTCACGATATGGAAGGGGATCGAGTGAGGCCCTATGCTGCAACTGCACTGCTGTATATAATTATAAAGTAGTATACACTATACTCACTCCTTTAAAGCAATATAAATTTTCACGCAAAGATTAGTGCTAGGATAAGTACGCTACACATTCAATTCTTCTCACCACACTCCCAATTCTTGCTTCAAATTTCGCATTTGTCATACTCTCAGCTTCTCTTGCCATTTATCATTAACACGTTATGAAATTTTAGATATGAAAGCTGAGTAATCCCTACAACTCGAAGCAAACCCCGCAGAATCCACACCTTCGCATTTTTATTGAGAACTCGGTTCTAATACCTGATTGCTTAACTCTTATTTTCCGCAATCCCATTTGAGACTATAAGCTATACCTTAAATTCTAATCTTCTATCTTACAATTCTTAAATTCTATTTGACAGTTAACATATGCTCTTTTTCTTAGTACTAGCTTTTATACTCGAGGGTCAGCTACAGTCTATCTGTCGCTCCAACTGCTATACGTAGCACCACTTGTTGGTTCACAACAGAGTGCTGGGTGTATAGTCAAGTCGAAGTCGTATTCATTAATAGGGTTGGGGTCCGACCTGTATATATAGACCGGTCCCTATCGCTAAAGCCATGCTATTCCTAATCTAGTCTAGTGTACACGTGACCACTCTTATTCCCCTCCATTCCTGTAGCCACTACAATTCACCCAAAACCTATGACCATTGATATACCAACACTATCTTTATTTTCTTGAAAAGCTTAAGTAATTATGCATCGCTTAGAAAAAAAAGATGCACACATCACATTCTGTAAAACTTGGTCAAGTGGTAGCTAGAATAGTTTTATTTCAGGTAAAGTTGTCTGCCTAGCTTGGACTTGAAGGCATCCACAGTTGATCTCGCCAAAGGCTAGGCAACCCCCCTCTTCTTCATTTTAACTGAGATCGTTGCTTACCCTAGTAGCCTGACCAAAGTCGTAAATCTGCCTTGATAAGTGTAAGTAATGTAAAAGCTCTGGAGCCTTATGGGGAGAAAGTCTTGCGCCTTAAAGGTACGACTCAGCCAATCTGCGCCTCAATTTGGCTAAGCGAAGAGACACTGCCACTTTGATTCCCAACTTCACTTCATTAGAACTCTTCTTTCAACCGAATTCTCATTACTTACTCTTCACTTATGTATTTTTAAGTTCTATCGACTTCTTTCCTAATTATTTACCAAGAAACTTAACACTCCTCAGAATGAATGCCAATTCCAATCCAGACACGCGCTTCCGGCGAGAATTACCCCCGACCCGTGCCGAGAGAATATATGGTACCGTTGTCTCGGGCGCCTTTTTTTTCTGCTGCTCGCCTTGCATTGGCCTATACTATATTTACAACCAGTTTCAGAAACTGAAAAGCGATGGAACAAGAAGAAAGCGAAATCAAGAAGCAGCGGAAAGGGATGAGGCCCTCTTCGGACCAGTGGCTGGAAGAGAAGAAAGGAGAGCTATAAGAAGAAGATTAAGAACTGCTCCTAGACCATTGGAAAGAATAACTACAGGTGTGTCTTCGGGGGCTCGCGGGGCGCAGCTTGCGGAGAGAACGATGAACACCCAAGAACAATCATCCTTTTTCCAACTCCCTTGGGAAATTAGGCAAGAGATTTATCATGAATTGCTCGCGGGGTACAATATGCGCATTAAATTCATAGAAGCATATCGCCAAATGGGACATTGGCGGTGGAAGCAAGAAGGCTGTGGTTCTAGCCAACGTATCATGATGAAGCAAAAAGGTGCTCCAGACGAATGGGGAGTTGTGGACCTTCTTGCTGTTCCACAAACTTGCAAAAAGATGTAAGTTGCTCCTGACTACATCTTTCCCTTTCCCAAAATATGAAAAGCAAAAAACCAAGCTTACATCTAATCCAGGTACAATGAATCCATAGACCTCCTCTATAGGAACAACACCTTCCATTTCCACAATCTATCTACCGTCATGGATTTTTCGTCAACGATACTTCCCGAGAGGATGCAAATGATTAAAAACGTTCAATGGGAGTTTCACACTACTTCCACCCCCTGGTTAGTTTGTAAGAAGCCAGATGAGCTTTGCACCTGTATAGCCTGTATACCCACAGATGCTTGCACTGATCGGCTTGTATGTTGCATCTTTGCTGTGATTCCTTCCGCGATTAAAAATATTCTGATACATTTCTAGCTTCACGACAAAATCATAGCTTCCTGGCGTTTATTAGAAAGAAACTTTGACGTACAAGCTTGAAAGGCTTGATGCTAGCTGGCGGGCAGGGACGGCGGGGCTAAAGCACTATATTTATACTAAAGCTTTTTTTTTAACCTTAATACAGTATAAAAATGATGTCTTACAATTTCTATATGTTTTGCGTTCTCCAATATAGAGCCATATGGCTGTGAAGTAACAAGTGAATATCCAATAGGCTTTGGTTCCAACCACTAAATTTCTTCCTTGTTAGGCTCTCTCATTTTTTTCGAAAAGGTTGTGACTCAAATAAACCCACTAGTATGGGGTGATGCTTGTTATGAAGCAAATGTATGTGTTGAATATGAACGGAAGGTTTCATAACTAATTTCTACGTTCCGAATTCACTACCTGAGCCGAGATCGTCCTTATCTATCTCCCTTCGCAGTGAGCGTTCTCATTTGACTTGATAAGCCAGCCAATAGCTGTTGCTTGGTCTATTGAGTAATAACCGTGGCGCAGTGATTATCCATGCTGTTGCAGATGAGGTGGGGCTGAGTATTTGACCTCACCCCCTCCCCCACCTCGAACACTCACTTCCTTAACTTTTATGAATTATCCAACTTCAGGATATTGAATTGAGTATAGTTTTCATAATGGCGGAAGAGCTCGTAGCAGCCTTCTCTTGGCCTGCTGGCCTTGCTGCTGCCGAAGTTGACATTTTATTTGCCTCGGCAAGCGAGTTCAGCTACTTGGAGGTCTTGCATTATGGTGGTCAAGAGGAAAAGATCATTTGCAACGAAGGCATCTTAGATGACCAGCTTTTATCAGCATGGTTGTCAAAAGTTTGAAATCACCTCCATGTATACCTTTCAAACCCCTTTGTTAATTGCCGTAGGACATTACCCGGGATATAACTAGCGAAAGTCTCGAAGGCAACACTACAACTTGTAGGTTTGCGGATGGACTCCGGCTTTTGTATGTATACCATTCCATTGCTCTGACCAAAGATGAAAAACTCTAAGAAAGCTGAAACAGATTTACCGGTCGCCATCCTTCACAAGTATTTTCCTTCAGCGAAGACGCATACTCACAAGTAGCGAAATCACTTGGACTACCAGTTGAGTTCAAATCTTTATTAAATAACTTTGGTACCTCCACAGCATTTCGACGCTCTTGCCATAGGACCAATCAGACATATATCCAGCCATCTGAATGTAAGTCTTTCCCTCCTTCTCTAAACCAAAAGCTCACCCAAAAGGCTACATCTTTAACTTTAGCACTTTTAATACCCAATGTCAACTCGCCCTCTCACACTCTAAAACACCACACGTTACATCTGGTTTCCTAGTATCCAAATATGGCAAGTACGAAAATCGCCATCTCATCCCGCACATCATTCAAGATGTCAAAAGGCTCACTGCCCAAAGCCTACATCCACTCCTTACAGCTGTAGTTGTTATCAGCCATGGCCTCGAGAATATAGATTACCGTATCAAATTTGCTGAGAGAAACATCAAAATGCTGGAAGAAAGTCTCGGTCAACATGAACATATTGGTCGCCCTGTTGGAAATCCGTTGTCGCCAGATTTTGACCTCCATGCCACCACACGAAGACTAAATTTTATATCACAAATTGTCGCGGCTGAAAAGATGAGGAGTGAGGCAAAGATGTTGGAGCTAGAAATGATATTAAAGGAGACGAAGTCTATTGATGAGTATAATCCGATTGTCCAAAGGCCAAGTTCTGAGGGGCTGATGGGAGATGAAAGGACTTATCAGGACTCAATAGTGGTGCAAGAGCTTATCCAGATGCACACCAACTTCTGTCAAAACTTGCTTCTGGCAGCAGAGTATGAAGCAAAGCGTATTGAAACACAAATAGCTGTTGTATAGATCCCACACCTAACCACTCATCAAGAAATATGACTAATATTTCTCGGCAGGTATACCAATTCATTGCACAGAAGGATGCCAAAGTCAATATTGAGCTTGCAGCCACCTCTGCAACCGTTGCAAAAGAAAGCAAAAAAGACAGTGCATCTATGAAGGTCATAGCAGTTTTAACTATGCTTTTCCTACCCGCAACGTTCCTGGCTGTAAGGTTTCCCATCTGATTTATATTTGAGATTCAAAGATTAACAAGTAGAATAGGCAATGTTTGCGATGCCTGTGTTTAACTGGGACGATGATAATCTCCCATTTGTCGGTAGAGGCTTCAGATTATATTGGGTAATTGCCGTTCCATTGACCTTGGGTGTTGTTATAGTTTGGGCTCTTGCCAGATGTTTGCCTTGGGTAAAATGGGTAGACATGGTGAGATACAGAAGTGCCGACCTTGAAGCTGGAGAATTTGACAGAATGAAGAGGGATTAAAGTACATCAGCTGTAGGAACTTACACAACATTAAAAAGGACTCTCAATTGGTGTTATTAGAAATTTAAATAGTAATTTTACTCTTTCTAGGACGTTTGAGAGGTTCAGACACAGTAATCACAAGCCCAAAAGACGAATCGTTACGTAAGCGGTAATAAATTCAAGTCGCTAACAGCGATTTATATTATAGACAAACCCTAACTACTAATCAATGACTTTCTCATAAAACCCTCAAAAGCTCCTGCGAAGAAGCGTGAAAGAGAGTTAGACATTATCTGCAAATTTCTCTCTATCAACCACAACGGGAGACATAGGTGTAAGTGGAATCACCCTCCCATCCTTCTTCATATCTGGCTCCCTTCATCCGAATCTGTACTCCACAACCCAGGGCTAACCTTTCCAGCCTCCTGTGACTCCACTCCCTCCTCATTCTCACTCTCCACAGTCGCCCGTCTCCACTTTCCTTCCCTTCTTCTCCCTGTGCTAGGTGGCGTAGGTTTTAGCCTTCCCCTCTTTCTCAATATCTCGTCTATATCGTCTTCTTTTCCTTCTATTTCTTCGCTGCTCCTCCTCATAGGTACTTCAACGCCCTCCTTTTTCTGTTTCTTTGCCACTTTATCCCTCGCAAAATAATCTTCATCATAATCTAACGCATCTCGCTTTCTTGTCCTATTCCCCCCAGTCACAGGAGTTAATAATGCCCTACTCATCATGGGTAACTCATCATGGGTAACTCTCTTCCTTCTCTTGATAGAACATCCGTCCATGGCTCCCTTTCAGCTTTATTCACACCCTCTTCATCCGTCTCTTCCTCTTCTTCCTCCCTCGCCCAACTCTTCCTCCCATATCTTCCCTCAACTCTCTCCCCAATCCACTCTTCAACTCCGACCCCTAGCCTCTCTCTTGCCTCCTCCACCTCCTCAAAACTCGCCTCCCCCAACCTCTTTCCCATCTCTATCTCAATTCGTCGATTCAGCTCCATCGCCTTCTCGCGTTCCTTTAGCCATCTGATTTCTTCAGGTGTATGATAATACTCGAGAATATTTTCATCGGGGAAGGTAGGCAGTTTGCGCACCACCCTGCTGATCTGATAATGCTTGCGTGGGAGTGAAATATTGGTGGCTTTGAATCCACGTGGTAGGAGAGGGAGGTCTGTCATTAGCTCTGGGGACGGCGAGCGGGATGGTAAAGGAGGCAATTCATCTCCGTCATCTCCGCCGCCTCTCTGGCCTCTATCGCGACCCCAAAATGGTTTTGTAATTCTACTCAAAAGCCCAGGCTTCGGTTTCCTTGACTTTTTCTGGAATTCAGGAACTGTATTTTCATTAATAAATCTTCTTATCAAAGAACAAAATGCGGGAATTACTTACCATCTGCTAACTCCATCTCCATTCTATGACTCTGATATGCCGCCTGATACGGAGTTTCCCCGAACGGGAACCACGCCCTCCCCTCAAAATATCGATTCCTCTTCGCTTCATCCTTCATCCTTCTCTTCTCCTCCTTCGTCATCGCCTTCCTCTTCACCTTCGCCACCTTCTCCTTCTCCAGCACCGTCGGTCCACTCTCCCTGATAATCGTTTGCGTAGCCTCGGTCTGGCATTCCACAGGAAATCTTCTCATGTGGAAAAATTGTGTACGCCTAGGCCTTACTTCAATACTCTTACCATTGTTCAGATGCTTTGTCGTGGCTTGGATCCTCGGGGTTGCGAAATCCCAGACTCGTTTATGGACGGGGAATTTGAGTTCCCAGCTATTGTTAAGCTCTTGCAGCATCTGGTTTTGAATCACGGCCGCTGATTCTGCATCTGTCAGGTCCATCGGATCATTGTTCGGAAATGCATCGATTGCAAGTTCTGGCGCTATTTTGAGGAGATCCTGGGCAATTTTCTTGAGAGTGATTTTCTTTGGATCTTTCCTAGAAGCAGTACCGCCGGCCCCGACTCGGTCATCATGTGTAATGTTAGACATCTCGTTGGTGATATTCTGATGAGCATCCAGTTGAGGATTCGCACACTCTTCCCTGGATTTATCGCTATCTGTAATTTCAACCATAGTCCGCTGCGCATCGCGGCCGATCCTGAATGCTAATGCTTGCAGGTGATAATACTTATGCGGCTGGAATATTGGAACACCTACTTTTCCGTCTTTGTTATACTGAACGCTGAATTCACCCCTCTTTCTCTTGACGCCGGCGGAAGCTCCTAAGGCGTTCTGGTCGCGAGTGGTGACATACTTATTTTCTGGATGACCAGAGTAAGGAATTATCGACACTCGATCTTCCCTCTCATTAAAGCTATTTGCTGTTAGCAATAATTTCAACCTGTGGTGGTCAAACCTACTGAATCCTATTGGTAGTATGCATATCTCTGAGATGCTGGCGGACTTCATCACTGTTCCACGGCGTAGAATTACTCCCTACAAGAGAATCCCCGACGGCCTTTTGTACTTCCGCAAGTGATAGGCCCTGTGTGCTGGCGATGCTTGAGTCATAACGAATTTGCTCAAACTTCTCCGAACGAAGATCACTCAAACTGTCCTCGGGCGGCGTCCAAAACGGTAATTTCCCATATTCCCGCGTCCCATTCGCGAATCTGCCAAATCTAAATGTCTTCTGAATTTGCCTCTCAAACTCTTCCAGCCGAGAGATATCACCCTCGGAAAGATCCCTCCCCAAAGTCTCTTCGTTATACTCCTTAGAGAGCTCATCCCAAGAAACTTGAGTCAACTCCAACAAGGTCTCAATATCATTCCTCGTCAGCGGCACGGTATCCCAGTACATAGAGTCAGGCTGAGCTAAATTCTCCACGAACCCTTCGTGAAACCGTAACAGCAACTGTTGCATTAAAGGCCTCGGATACCTCGCTTCAGCCTTTGTCAACATGCCGGCAACCTGCAACAGTCTATTCGCCTTCTTATTTGCAGCAACTTTCACATCAACAGCATCTGCTGCAACAATTGGTCCATTGAAATTGCACGGAGGAGACAAAAGATCATCACTTGATTCCTCTTTACGCATTCTCACAATTTCGTAATCGAAATCTTTCCATTGGCGGTACGCATTCATTTTGTTGGTGTACTCAAACGGTTCTTGCTCCAGGGGCCTCTTTGTAGCGTCTAATGGAAGAGTTAATGGAACATCTGGCTGAGGCAGCTCATATTCCTCGGCCGGGAGGTCAATCACTCTGAAGCGGTCATGTGGGCGATGTTGCTCCTGATTAGTCGCCAACATGTTCAACCCTAACTCAATCGCTGCTCTCGTAATCCCCCTTCGTTCAGCCATTCCAGTATAATTCATCTTTCCGAGACGGGTATTATTTACTTGCCTCTTCATACACTCGCGTTCTTTCAACTACGCTTTTGTTAGATGACTCGTGAGTATTGGACTTGAAGGAGGCTTACGGGTAACTTTAAATACCAGTTCATGTAATCATGAATAAGCTCGTCTTGTAATGCACTGAGTTGGAATTCCCTCTCAGGGAACTTGTGGACTTCAGCCGCTGATAAATCTAGCTTATGAGCCTCATGGTGAAAAACCTTGTCCTTCAAACGAACTAAATTTCTCGGCCAAAGCTGGACCGATAGCATCTGCTCAACCCCCTCATTATGCTCACAGCCATTTTCTACCCACTTTTTAAGGTGACCATAGAGTTCATGTACTTCTCGTAACTCAGGATTTTGGAACTTAATTCCTGTTGAAGGAAAGCTCTCCCCACCCCCAGGAACTCTAACCTCTTCCTTCCAAGTCTTGGCAAGTTGCACTGCCCTGGCGATTGACTCTTTGGAATAGTGATATGTGTCGAGAAAAATCGGGTACGCCCTTGCATCAAATCCAGCGCGAAACCCATCGAAGGCTCCCTCAAGAGCACTTCTCGCTTGCGTCAATGCCATGCCATCAGCAAATGACGCTCCAAGTGAGGCCAGGTGTCTCTTCTCTAACTCCTCAACCTTGTTCTGAATATCCACTACATTATCCAGAAGTAAAGCGGTCAGCAGGTATTCGAGTTCTTTCTTCTGTACCTCCTCTAATTTGCTAATAGAATCTCGGTATAGGAGATTGTTGAGTTCGACTTCTACCTCCTGGATCTGGAATCTATTTGGAGGAGGTAATTTGGACGGTTCCAAAGGAACCCCATCACCTGCAATCTTAGTTCCTAGAAAGTTGAATGGTTCTACCTCAGGATAGACATCAACAAACTTTCTATACTTAGGATATCGTCTTCCAAGGTGGTACCAAAGCCACGCGGTATCAACATTTCTCCATTCCGCAATCTCCGCCTCCGAAAGCTTCTCTGGATCCTTCCTGCTCAATCTATACACCTTGTCTATCATAGCCAAGTATTCATCTTCAGAAATAGGTTGGAGTAATTCTCGAATCCGATAATGTTCCTCGTCGCTCATCAGAGTCCCTTGCCGCATCTTAATCACGG
This sequence comes from Ascocoryne sarcoides NRRL 50072, assembly GCA_000328965.1. NCBI lineage: Eukaryota > Fungi > Ascomycota > Leotiomycetes > Helotiales > Gelatinodiscaceae > Ascocoryne > Ascocoryne sarcoides. The sequence continues at coordinate 80,942 of KB205949.1, read as the reverse complement.
TGTCATGAAAATCCTTTCTTGAAAGATGCAAAAAGCTAGAAGAGATTCTACCCCAAGCCTCGTCTGCCTTTTTCTGTACTGCTTTCTCGTCCTTACTCTCACGCACCCCGTCAATAGCTATAAAGGTCGAGAACGCCGCTGGGGTTACTTCCTCGACCTCCAACTTTGCGCTCGGAGTTTCGATCAAGTCCCTTACCCAGACAAAAAACTCTTGTGTGAGACTCGCTTCCACCAATATCACATCTTCAGGGTTCTTCTGCAATGGCCTACAAATAGTGTTCCCAAGTAGTGTGTTAAGATGTTGACGAATGAATGTCTCAATTGGTCGGCGGTGAGAACGGAGCAAAGTATCAATCATTACTATAGCCTTCCCATCCAAAGCATCTTTGCCAGAAATAATTCGATTCAAGCTAGCAAGAAGCTCGGAAACAGGCGATGGTAGATGGCCCTCTTGGCGGGGTGGCAGGTTCTCCTCCCAATTCGAGACTTGTAACTCCAATATTCCTTCGTGCTCATCTAGTCCTTCCTTCCTTGCAATGGTAATTCCTAACGGTGGTAAACTTTCCACCCACTTATGCAACTCGTTATTGAAATTAAACCAGCTATCACTCCAGCGCAGCTTCTCATCGGCGGTAAGCGACTGCATAGTATCTCTTGCCTTATTATCAATCTCTCGAACTCTGGCATCGAGCCTCTGAAGGTCAGGCAGCATAAGTCGTCTCAAATTGCTAAGAAGCAATTCACTGTCATGCCAATTCAACCTCCGACCCTCTTGTATATATTTATCCAATAAGATATTAATCGTGTTCTCTGAAGACTTGATGGAGTCCTTGTGCTGCCGGTAGAGATCTCTGGTGATTGGAGATACTGGCGTTGGCGACGGGATTTTAGACTTGATTAACGGCGCTTGATCAGCTGGGCGACCATGCGAAGTATCAGGAGTCGTAACTGTAAAATCGCCCCCAGTTCCTGTAATTTCTGAGTTGAAGACTAGTAAGCGATGGCCAGTTAAGGCGCATGTTGTATCCGATAATTTAATAACAACACCTTTGACCTTCAGCAAAGACTGTATCCAGTCCAAGAATTGGTCTCCATACAGTGAAGCTTGCGCGTGAAAATCTCGCCCATCCCAGAGCGCCGGCTTGCTCGGTGACGGCGGCGGAGATATTTGCCCGACAAGACTAAATGCTCTGTCCTTGCTTTGCTGAATATCTGTGGGTGTAAACTGCTCCAGCAGATCAACCAATCTTGTAAAATCCTCAGGATTCCGAGGATAATGCGGGGCTTCTCCTACTTTGATTTGTGAGAGCAGGCGATTTATTTCCGACTCTACAGCTGCAAACTCTTTTCCCATTAAATCTAAATTCACCTTGAGCACTGTATCTATGTGACCTGTACGAAATCCTGGCGTTCTGGTCCTCGGATTGCTTGGGGTCATTAGCTCAGTCCTAATTGGAGTAAGGATGCCAGGCGACATATCTGTAGTCCATTGCGAAATATCGATTAAAGAAGACTTGGGATTGGTAATTTGAGAAGATGGAGATTCGAGAATATCCTCTGATTTAGCAAACCAATTCTCTAGATGCCATTGAAGCACTGTTCGGTGGGCTGGCGAGCCCGTATTGTAATATTGCGTAAAAGAATCTTGAATGACCCGAGGAAGGTTCGCCCATATTCCGTCATCTATATTACCATCTTGTGGGAGATCTAAATCTAGCATAGTTTTAAGATATTCTTTAACCTCCAATGTTAATGGTAAATAAGTGTACAGAAAGTTATCCTTGGGCCCTCGGAAATAGACTACTGATGGGTCATCATCCGGATCAAGATATGGGATTGGCTTCTTGATAGTTATCATCCGACCTTTCTTGCTGTTAACCCATCTTTGGAACTTTACCCCCCATTCACTTTGGAGCAGCTGGGCCTTTTGGATGTCATCAGGATGTAATGGTACTGGCTCCCCAGCAGCCTTAAAGAAATGGATATAAAGTTTCCTCAGGGCAGGGTATTGGTAATTCACCAAAAGATCGATTATCTTACAAAAGAACTTGTTTGAGATTTCTTCCGAGGCCAACTCTCGCGTGATCTCTGCAGCATGTCTGGACTCATTTTGGCCAGCTTCCTCTGTTTCATTATTATCAGGAAGTGGTCGGTGATAGATACGACTTGGATTTTCTGCCTCTTGGGCTGGTTGTGGCACTTTAATTCTGATTTGATTTCCAAGTCCGCCGTACCATAATTCCCAGGCACGCTTGACTTCTGGTTCGAGTATGCTTAGCCAGGATTGTTCAGCATCGCTTAATCCTCCTTTTCCAGGAGTCAAGCTTTCTTGTCTTCTTTTCTGTAGAAGTTGAAAGTAAGGGCCCAACATAGCTGCGAGCTCTGGATAAATAAATTGCAAGAGCCCTCGCACGTGCTTTTGTTCAACCTCTGTCTCGTCATCAAGTCCCACCAATCTGTCGAGCAGAAGACGCTCGTTAATATGATCTCTCAAATTTTGAGCTTCTGGCGGCACCTCCAGGTCCTTTCTGTCTTTCGCTGGGGAAAAATGCGCGAGTGAGGAAAGCTCCCATGGGAGGTACAAAATGTTCCCAGAACCATCCTTCATCTCTCCCGGCCGAATGTACCTAAATTCTAGTTCATCTTTATTGGCTGAAAACCTTTCCTTGAGGTCTTCCTCCCAAGCCAACTGTTCAACTATTAGTCGGGTTTGAAGATGATTCCAGGTTTCTTTCTCCGCGTCTGCCAATTCAGCGACATCATTTACCCCGGCTTTTTCCATGACAGCGAAGCACTCATTCATGAGTATTTGGATATCTGGCGTCAATGAATAGCGCAAGAAACCGTCGAGCTCATCGTTTTCCTTCTCGGTCATGCCTTCTCTTCCTCGTGTGAACCATGCTGAAAGAATTTGATTGGCTACTGCGAGCGTATTATGTTGCTCGTCAGACATGATAGGATCCGATACATAGAATATGCCTGGCAGGTGGGGTGCTTTGATCTGATCTCTTTTTTCTAGAATGAAGTAAACCCCGAACTCAGCGCAAGAGTTAAGCCATAGACCTTCTGCATTCCTATATTCGGTTTTAGCGGCTTCCTCTGCCTCCTTCAACCCTTCACTAAGGGTTTCCGCCAAACAAAAAGCCTCCCACTTCTCGCGGAGTTGCCCAATATTAGACGGCTCAACAAACCGGAGCATTTGGATTAGTTCTTGGCATATAGAACCATCTTTACCCCATGCATCCTCCAGCAAGCTGTTGATTCTCCTTTCGACATCCAGAAGATATGAGGGTACCCAGCCCCGAGCAGGCCGCTCCTTTGTCATGGCTGGTAGTATTGGATGGTCGTTATACCATGGAGCCCCTTCATCATCCATGCTAGCCTTGAGAATACCTCTGTTGGGATACATCCAGTATGGAATCAACGAAGGTTCCTCCAACGCCCAATCATATGCTTGAGACTCTTTCCAGTATAGATTAGTGGCTGGATCGAGTAAGTCTGGATCTACGCCAGCATCGCTCTGCAGCTCCCGTAGAAAATTCACATGGCCGTCCTGTCGATCTACTGTGAAGGGTGCATGGTCGTCTCTCATTTGGGTAATTAGTCCAATGTCTTCCAGGCCTTGCTTAAAGCCAGTAACAACATCTCTATTCATGAGGCGAGTGGAGAAGGGTCTCATTCGCGGCCCGTTGCAGCACATGTCTGGTGGCGTATCGTTCGAGCTTTTCTCCCAACTTCGATGGGTTTTGAGCATGACCTTGACATCTTTTAATAAATCTGGGTTATGCGGGAGATTTTCTTTCTCAACGTGTGCTACAAAAGCTTCAATTTGCGAAATCTTTGTGTCAAAGTTAAGGCAACGGTGGCCATCCTCATCGGAAAGGAAGTTATAGCTCTGTTCAAGTCGTTCGTTGACTGGCGGCTGGGGATAACCTTTAAATTGGAATTCCTGGTCACCTGGGTGCAACCCGCCCGTCTCATTGCCATCACTAAGCAGAGTTAATGGTTTGCTCCAAGGAGTTTGTGGGAATGAGTTACCCCATAGCTTCCATCTCCTTTCTCCTCTAATTCTCAAGATAGACTTTTTTGAACTTCTGTTGAGTTCTCGGCCACTTTGATGGAGCGAGTGTGTCCAACAGTCAAGGCTCACTTGCCTTCGAAATTTTAATAACGAGGCGAGTTTAGAGAGCGCAAAGCTAAGATTTTCGATGTTGTGAAGAACAATGAAATGTGGGGGATGATTCCATTATGGCATTCCTAACTCTTTACGACAAAGAAAAATCAACTGTCATTGACGAAATCACTTAGACAAGACAATTTCTGTCCCGAGGGCTTTAATAAAAGAAGCCCACATCTTCCCGGGATACCATGTGACTTCACTACCCTTTGATCCTATCCTTTCCCTCTTTCAAAGAACGTAGCAATATTTTACACAATATTCCCTCTACTTTTTCTTTCATCGCAATACGATTATTTCCGAAACACCGGAAACGGCAAGATCTGAACAACCAACCCTTTTCATCTATAGCATTCTTAATGCAAGTACTTCATTTATCAAGAAGGTGATGAAAGAGATGCTAACGAAGGGTTCCAGCTGAAATTTCAAGCCTGCTTTGTTCGTATTTCTACATGAAACTCGAGTGTAGGAGGCTATGTTTTACCCAGTAAAGCGAAATCATTGTCATGTTTCTCGTTCGCAAAGTCTTCAGCCCAAAACAGCAAAAGTAAAATGGTTTCCACTCGCACCCAAGATGGCACGATACCAACAAAATCCTACTCGCCAACTACCACGAGATTTCGCGACTTGTCTGTATCAAACCCGCCTACATCACCTACAACATCTCGTCACAGAGGCGGGCCCAGGTCACCTACTAAAATCACGAAACCATTTAGTTCAGCAAAGGCGAGAAAGGAGGCATTACTTCATAGTCCTTTGACGCCAGCTATGATAGCCTTTGATGCAGATAACCGCGGTGAATTTTCTAGTAACGCTCGAGCCCCGCCTATTCCTCCAAGTATCAGGAAACAACGAGGCCCGCTACACCAAGGGATGGTAGATCAGGGGCAAGAGAGCCAGGGAAAGGGTAAAGGCAAAGAGAAGGAGACTAGGAACAAAGGAAACACATTTGTACCAATACCAGGCACCAACATAAACACCTTCTGGCCTTCAGTGATCATTGGGGCTAAAGAGGAAACAGGATTGTCTAAGATAGGCCGTGCGGACAAAGAGGTTGAACAAATGAAACAAATCCTGGAGGAATATGAGGAACATGAGCCCCAATTAGCCCCCACCATAAGGCAGAGATTGGAGGAGTCTAAAAGGAGAAGGGTAGCGCTCGATGAGACCTTACCGGAGAATTGGAGAGTTGGGTTCGATTGTTCATCATCGTAAAGGACAAGATAGTGACTAACGGTAATCCAGAGATATTGATCCCGCCAAAACCGCGATAGAGAAGAGACTCGAGACTTTGGAACGGGGCCTTTCTACAGCGGAGTTTGAGCCCGAGGCGAATAATATTCGCTGTGCTATTGACGGCTATAAAAACGGATTAATTGGGTATGAAAAACACTTCACTATAATTTATGATGGCAAAATTGTCGATACAGCACTAGACTATGCCTCTATGGTACGAAATCGCAACGAGCGGCTTGATCGCTACTTCGAGGCCCACGGCCATGGCTGGCTGTGGTGGGAGCCACCTCTAACAGTTCGCCCAGAAGAAACTCCCCGGCTATGTCTTTCAGTAGGCCTCAACCAGGACGTAGACCTTTTCAACTCGGGAGGATGGGAAGTTAACGAGGGTTTCTGGAAACAACATGGATGGGTTTCACGTCTGCCAGACAGTGCGGTACTAAAGAAAACCCAAGAAGAAGAGGAGCTGGACTTTATTCCGGCGCCGGATGGGACCTGGGATTGCCAAACAGAAGGTCCCAAGTTCAGCTTTCGGATGCTAGCCGATACAGGGGCAACATGGCCGGCGCTTCATACAGCAGACCTTAAGCTCCTCGGCATTCATCTTACTTCGTATGGAGCCCAAAGCCTTTCGTCGTTTCAGACAGCACAGGGAGAGTATGAGAGCCGTATTTACGAAATGTTTTGTGCTGTTCTTGACAACAACGGCAGACAGCTAGTTGACCCAAATGACCCTTTAAACCCAAACAAGCCGTACCTTGGCACACTTACCCCAGTCGTTCATGCAAAAACAGAACCGCATCTGAATGAAAATGGCATAGAAGTACATGCGCGCCTATCAGGCCGGGTTCCCTTTCTAGCATGTTACGTCTCCATGACCCCGGACCGCCCATTCATGTATTTAGGAGAGGATCGGAATGATGTGTTAGGTCTTGACAAGATGCCCGGTCAGAAACATTGGGATGTCCATGTGCCAAGGGACGATAGCGAATCACTCTTGGAGCTGGATAGATATGGTACGCCGAAGGTTTTGTTCTCCCATCTCGAAGGAGATCTGGTCGACGAGGATTGTGTGGACTCGACGTTCGTATCTCGGGTGATAACTAACAAGAGGACGCGAGAATTGCGGAAAGAATATTACAGAGATCCTCGAGACAAGCGATATTATAAATTTTTGACAGATTCATAGCTTCTAATTTTTGTGAGAGATATGCTGCTCGAGCAGTTTTATATAGCGCCGGAGTAGTATATCCTATCTTTACAAGCAATTCTCATATCTGACAATTTGTGTATCCTAAGTAGGAGTGGCATTCGAGATTGTCTTTCTCCCTCTTTATAGACTATGATGCTAGAGCTATGGGTAAATCGAGCTAATTACCAATTGAGTGAGACTCTGCTAGCCCTCTGTACACTTGCTTGCGCTGAAAATGTCTCAGAATCATTGAGGTTGTCTGTTCAGTGGGCCTTTATTGATTGATAGCTGATGTGAGGAATTTGGTACTGATAGATTGTTCTGTATTTTGAAATATTTATTAAGTTTCAGAAGCTCTCAGTTCAAGGATGTATCTGATAGGAAGACTCAGTCTTAATACTCAGTATTCGACCTCATTCTCATGGGAGGCAGTGACGGAAGACCTGGCTGCGTGCCCTCAGCAGATAACATTATTGACCTTAATAGCATGATACTCAATCCCGAACTCAACAAGACACAACGGTGAAGAATCAAGCTTCATTTGCAAGTTGCTCTATTCCCCATATTCACCAAGTGCGTTGCCACCCAGTACCCAGTCGCTCTATCTATACCCCCAACACCCCTCAATTTCCATTGTCACGAATCCACCAAGTAACTCCGCTCCATGATGCTTGCCATATTCAATTACCAGACTTGAGTCATTTGTTGGATTTCTTGGAGTCGGCAATGTCGCGGAATCCGAAGTCCTGAGCCTTACGCTTCGTTCCTCTCTTCCAGAGAGCCTGGTAACTTAAATTAGCTAATAGCCTCTTTGACTTGAAGTTCTTAAAGGCTGACCTTGTATCCCTCCAGTTCATCGGCATCTCTTGGATCTCTGCCAGTGACGTGGCGAGTAAGGCCAAAGGGAACCGGGTAGGTGAAGGTGAAACGCGTGGTATTCGGTGTAGCTGGCATCGGGGCTGGTTGGGGGGCTAATTGAACTTTAACGGCACCTTCAAAGGCATTCTTATGCTTTTCGGGTGTGCGTTGAGCGGCAGTACCTTCAAAGGTTGATTGGGATGAAGGTTTTTGAGGAGGCGTGAGTCCGATGCTCATCGCGAACTCCCCCTTAGCCAGACCAATTTTGTCATTGCCGCCATGTTGATTCTTATGGTCATTGATCTTTTTTCCCTCAATAACCTTAGTCACTCGTGCCTATCAATTCATCCATCGTCAGAATCTCTTCCGCTATCATAGTCGTGGAGAATGCTTACCAAAACAGTGTTCATAGTCGTACCCATCATGAGAGTACCAGAGCGAAATGGTCGAGAGATTGAATAGCAGAATAGCAGTTTGGTAACAGTTGGCAAGTGCAGAGAGCCTTTGTTGCAAGATTGTGAAGTACAATGCGTTGGGGGCACTGCAACAAAAGTGAGGGTTTTGTTGTTGTCGCGTTTGTTGAGAGATGGAGGAGGAAGAAGCTAGAAGAACTTTAGTCTACCAGTGTGAAGGACCTTGCTCCAACGCTAGCTTCCGATCTTTTCTTCAACAAAAAGGCCTTAGTGTCCGATTATTCTAGCTAGACTTGGCTTGAGATGTTTCTCTCTGCGGCCAAGGAAGAGCCACTAGATTCATTTTTCACTCTTGTACTTTCGTGTTAACCTGCTGCCATCTACTTTCTCCATTGATAAACTCCTGAAAACAACTGGAAACCACAACTAAAGTATGTCTTTATTAACTAAAGTTCCAGGTAGCATATGTGGCAGGTCTCTGACATTGCTCGGCTAAAAAAGGTTACCGAGCCTACGCTTTTGCTCTGGGAAAGGACACCACCAAAATTAATTGCAACATAAATAAATAAGAAAGACAATTCCTGTCTTAGCATTTGCATATTGCGTGTTTCCTAACGCGGAAGAGCATCGCGTCATAGGGCTCTACCAAAGCGCATAATGGTCAAGTGACAAAATCGCAAAATGTGAATCTGCCCCACTTCAACGATGAAAGTCGCTCATCAACCGCCCAGCACCCAAAGCTCTAATTCTGATTGAATTAACTTGAGACTAAACTGCGGCTCATAAGAGACTTAAATACTCTATAAATTTATTTTTAGCTATGCCTCACTAGACCTCAGACTCTCATAAGCGAGTGAAACCCACCACCTAACAAATCTATATCCCGTAGTCGTTTCTTGCTTTTTCTTCCAGAAGGTCTACTCTTTCCAATGGTATCGCTTTCTTTAAATAAGGACAGCATGCTACGTAAGTAAGCATACTTTTTCTTTGTTACCAACACTCTTTGCCACTACTTTTCTCGTCACTCCTATCTCTATCGGAGTCTCTAGTCGTTGAGAGTTCTGTAACATGTCAAAACTCTCGTTTTAATTATCGAAAGCACTCGACGTTTCAAAATTCTTGCCAGCCACTTTCGCGGCAATGAAGCACTCTATCCCATGTTCATCAGCAATTATCCACTCTCGAACAGTGCAGATCATAAGCAGTTGTGCAAAGGAGGAGTTATTCAACTATATATCCCCATGAGGGTTAGGGCTAACCTGTTACCGACATCAATGAGTCGAAATTGAGGCTCGGTTGCAGAAAACGGGATATCCTGTCGGTTTTTGCACACTTGGTGATCTCGCTGGCACACTTCCATCCAGGTCTTGATCTGAACAATGTTAGATGATCCTAGGTTGCACACGGAGTCTATCTGAACAGAATCCATCTGGGATTTGGTCACTGCTCGAGTGGTATCAAGAGTCCAAACACCTTTCCCTGTGTTGAATTCCTTGGGTTGGTCATGAAGCAACAAAAGTAGTAAATCCACTCTCAGATCATCCGATGGGAAGCTCATATCTGAAAGACGTCGGAGACTTGGACAGTCTAAAAAGAGCTTCAGTGTCCAATCAGGGATGTCTTGCACAGCCTGTAACTGATATTTGCCTTCATCGAAGCCGAAGATTTTGCCATCAGTACCAGCAAAGAATGTCTCATGAAAGGCTTCTAATATCAAAATGCAGAGATGACAGCCGCCTTTTGCAGAGTCTATGAGCTTCCATGTACTTGATATTCTCACAGTTGTGCCGTTTTCGATGTCCTCGCAATATTTCCTTGTCCAGGCCCAGGTTTGTCCCGGCGAAAAGTCTTTTTTACATTGGTCGCAGAGATTATTAAAGGGTGGATCTCGGCGTTCTTTGGTGGGTGCTGTGTAATAAGATGGTAGAGACATCTTTTAGTGGTTTATGAGTCCTTGAATACAGCACACGACGTAAATAAGGTGTCAACGTTATCTCACTGATCCGCGTGGCGATCTTATATGAATTTGCACGCCACAGCCATCATAAGGCTGAAGGCGATTTCCAGTGCTGTAGTAAGGACCCAGACCGCGGATACGACCCCTTTTTATATATTATAGAGAATAAGAGATTGGTGGTGGAGCGGTAACTCATGTGTGTTAACTAAGAGTAAAAGAGTAGATTATATAAGGACTCTTAGAGGAGACTCAAGCCATTATCACTACACCTTATGGGGAAGGTCTATGCGGAAACGAGCGTTCTGGGGACAGGCCCCCCTGTCTCAATATGAAAACCGAACGCTCCAGCTATTTCGGAGTCTCGAGCTTCTTTTCACTTGCTCTAATTTCTATAATACTAAGCAGAAATTGAAGCTGTAAATAACCACTAACTTAAAATTGTCAATAACAAATGGAAGAAAAATGAAACCGCACGACTTCAGCACAATGCTCAGATATAATACCTTAATATCAACTCAAAAAACAAATCTTCCAGTTCCCTAGCCCCTCTTATGTATAATACTTAGAGCTATGTGTTGAGTAGGGCGAGTGACAGTGCCTGATACTCTCTTCGCTTGAGGTTAAACACTTAACAAAACGAGGGTTAAAAAAACATACTCCCCCCCTCGAATGTGCATTGAAGCTAAAATGCCTTACTGTAGACTCTTCAGCAGAAAGCATACAATACTCACTCTCAAAATGAGAATACAACGATAAACTATCATATATATCAAGCAGAATAGTCCAGCCTAGCACCCAGCAAGAGGAATCATAATTCGTAATGAGGACGACACAGTCTTCTTCAAATAAAGCATAGAGATCGCTCAGAGGGCGATTACGGAATTTGATGCCAAATTCCCCCAAAAAGCTAGGTTAATTGAAGCTTAAGATGTACCCTGTTATCATCGCCGTTCTTTTCGCCAGAAATTTTGTAATGTGAAGACGTAATCAAAATCATTCAAGTTTAACAATAGCTACAGATTCGACAACAAGTAATCCAGTTGAGATAATCTCGGCTAACTTGAAAATTCTGCGAAATTCTACAGCTGAATAGATTTGGATGAGGTGGGGTGGGTGAGCTAAGAAAAGAATCCAGTAATTGAACAGAGAAATCAAGCCTAGCCTACGAGTTTATGAAACTCTAGTAGGACAGTCAAGTTAATAATAGGTTTCAAATTATTTTTAGTCAAGCCTGAAACTAATTTTGTTTTTGATACTCTTTATATATGAAGTAAACGCTCTTGTCTTTCGGTTTTCCTTCTACTCAATTCACTTCTTCCCCCCTCCCCTCCTCCCCCGGCCCTTTCTTCAATTTCTACGTCAAATACACACATAGTTCACCCAAACACCTCCAAACCACATTATTTCTAACCTTTCACTTCTTCCTCCTCTTTATAAAAAGTAATTTCCTCCTTGCTTTATCCTCCAAGGAAAACGTCACACCACCTGGACAATGTAAAGCTACTGAATGTGTTGGCTTATTTGAAATATAGTTGGCGCATGAAGTGGGAAGGAGAACGATCTGGACGCCAGAAGATAGTGAGGGATTCAAACAAACTCAAGTAACAATATAAGAATATCGAGTCAACACACAAGTTATGCCTCAAACACACGAATAATATTTCTATCAAGCATAGGGGGGTGCTATATAACACAACACAACACGCAACGCCAAAAAACCAGACCAACAACATAATTCCACATCCCCAGGGCCTCAACTCCCACTTCCCCATACCTCAGTACCACCCTCCCATCCAGCTATGAAACCCCCCATCAAAATTCCCCCTTATCTAACTCCTAACTATCTATTCTCCTCACTCAAACTTCCCTATCGTAAACCCCAAATCCACAAACCACAAACCACAAACCCTCAACCTAAAACCCCCCTACCAATCCAAAGAAATCCATTTCTCACTATCATCTAGCCTCTGCCCCCCATACCTTAACCTCCCTCTTTCCCTCCCCCTTATAACAAACCCCCCCTTTACACTCTAATCAACCCTCTAAGCCCCCTTACCAATCCACTAAAACCCATTCCCAAACCCCCCCCCCCTCTCCACCTCCCAACCCCAAACCTTCCCCTCCATAACTAATCATATAGAAAACCCCTTTCCTCCTCCCACCTCAACAACCCCCCCATCACCCCTCTATAAACGACTATATAACCACTAAAAATCTTTTAAAAAAAAAGGAAGAAAGCCTATAAACGCCACCTGCAGTCCCACGCGACAAGTACGATTCCACCACCAAATCCCCCACCAAATTGATCAATTAAACGATAAATGAATGGCTTATATGAGTAAAAAGAAAATGCCGTACCGAACTGTTATGCAAGTATGTATGTGAATAGTGATAGAAGATAAAAAAAGGATAAAAAAGAGACTTCTCATGTGGGAAATCTTGATTCGATGTAGATCACTCACTCAATCATCCACCAAGCAATGAAAAATTCTTAAAACAACCATGAATCAAGAATCTGATAAGCTAATAAAACACTCTTGAAAATTCTTCCATTTTCAATATCTGATTTATAGGTAGCCAAGGTAGATAGAGAGATTGGTGGATAGATGTATGGAAAGGTGGAAAGGAACGTATGGATCATTCATCTTAATCAAGACACGCTTGGTACCGGGCTTGCGGCGACATACGGTAACTATCATTGAGGACATGCGGAGCAGGGGAAATGGTTGTAGAGTTTTTATATTTTGGGATTGGATTGTGTGGGTTTTTGAAAAAAACAATGTGTATAAGACATTGGTTATCGGTTAGGATGCAGGTGGGAAAGTACTTGTATTTGACGTCAATTGGGAAGAAATGAGTGATTATCGTATTATATTCTATAATGAAAATAATGGAAAGTATATTAATGCTTCGAGCTAGCATCATGGAGCATTCAGAGTTGAAAAGTAAAAGAGAAAGAGAAGGAGTTCATCACGTGCACTCGCACTCCTCTGCGTTACAGTCCCAAATACCATCTTAGCTCTGAGACCTCGAATCCAGCATCACCCAGAAGAATCGAACCCCCGAGACCTCTCTTCCAAACCTGCATCTCGCCATCTTCTCGACTCTGTGCCACACATATGCACATGCCCTCCCTCCCGCTTCCATCTTTAACACCCATCATGTAAGCTCTCGAACACGAACCCCCAACCTCAAGAAAGCTAAAAGAAAACCGTAAATCCCATTCCATAATGATTCGAGACGATCCACCCTTCCGATGGCGAGTCCCTTTCACATCCCAGACCCGTGATCTATATCACCGACATATTAAAAGGAGGAAGAAGGAGAAGCCCTAACTCTCAGACAACCCACCCAGCTGAAAAGCCGACTCCTCGTCTCGATCAAGCGAAATGAACCCTCATCGTACAGCACACGAATTCCCCGAAGCTCATTTCAATTCGCACATGCCCCCAACTCGTAAAAAGGATCAAGAAATAAGAGACATCTACGTCAATTGATCCATCGATTTATGAAATTGTGCAGCAAGATGGCAACGAATGAACGCGAGGAGATGGACAGCCGCCAGACAGCGAGCGACCGGCGAGTCGGTAATGCAAGTGAGATGAGATGAGAAGATATGCGACTTGCATGTATTGGGTCGGGGGAAAAGGGACTCGGGCGTGAGCCGGAGAGGAAATGAATGACAGGAGGCTTATGTAGGGGAAAGGAGACTCGGAGACCGCTTCACACTCGCCAGAGACGGCGGTTTGACGAGTTGTTAGCTGGGATTTGGGAATGTGATTGTGCACCTGTGAGGGGGAATTGCGAGGAGAGCCATCAATTCCCCCTGATTCAGGATGATTTCGATTCCGTGTAAGAAAGGTCTGGAGATGAAGATGATGTTTGAGATGGGAGGAAATGCACGGCGAAGCGTGACGAGGCCGAAAGGAGAGGTGGCTGATGATCGGAGCGAGCTATCACGGGATTCGGGAGGCTGATGCGATGTGGCGTCGGCATGTGAAAGGCCCCGGCCAAGATGCACGGGTTCATTACGGGTTAATCACGGGTATTCTACGCTCGGGTACGGGTATTCTAGAATGCAAATGCATGCTGGGGCCCGCCACAAATCACCAACCCATCACATCACGAAGCGCCTTCTCTGCGCATCGACTAAGTCACCAACAACACCAACACTTAACCCTCCAATGAGCGCTCACACATCAAGCTGTTTTGAACCCTCATCGCGTCACCTTCATCCGGGGATCATGCGCGGGATGCGGCTCGGGATCCGGGTAGCAGCCGTGAGATGCGGAGAGAGATCGGAAACCGCGTGATTGGTGGGATCTAGTGGATATCGCATAGGTCTACAGTAGGGTAATGATTTATTATGCTTCGTATATCACGGGTGTAAGATGCATCCGATATACATGGAGGATAGATGGCATTTGCTCGGGCTTAGTCTGATGATCAGACGGGCCTGCAGGCGCGGTGTGAGAACGGGTGTCCAAGCGGAATAGAAATAGAAGGTTAGATGTTTTAACCAGGACTCTTGTTTGGTTGGGTTCTCATCTAGATGACTCGGTTGTCTCATTCGACCATGGCATGATGTGGACGTGGGTGACCCTTCAGTATAACTGGTGAACGTGTCGAAACGCTGAAGATATCGCGGCTGGCTCCGTACCGAGTACAACCTCAGCTCGCAACAGACAGATACATACATGTGTGTACGGACCTGATACCGCCCGTCTCGAATCCTGCCAGTCGAGTCGATCAATCGGACGGTGCAACATCACGATATCTGGACCTCAGCTCCGCACCGAAAACAGACGCCTGCATCCGATGCTCCAATTGCCTAAATGGACCGACCGAACCCGGTTTCTTACTCGCATATCGATGTTTTTCTCTCTCTTCCAAGCGCTACCGCTGTGCGCCCCCCCAATTGGCCGTTCCTGCGTCCGTCCTTTCCGAGAACTTGGTTTTCGAGATATAAACTTTCGAGATTTGTTTGGGTCTCCGGTCGACTTGACGCGTTGTGTACGCGACTCCAACTTCCACATACACACACACATACACGTAAGAAAGCGTGAAGCACTTGATATCCGTTACCACCTACCAAACCTGGATTTGGCAGAGATGAGATGACATGAGCCGGCGCTCATCCTCATCATCGCCAAGACGTGCAGAAAAGAGGCTTTCTCTCGGGGTCCCTTGCTTCGGGGAGAGGGTCCGGTCTGTCTCGGACCCGAAGCCGAGGGCGGCGTCTCTTTATATGTATAGAGAGACATGGTCGTGCGTCATAAGGCTGAGTCAAATTGGTTTGTGAGTTGAGGTCTGTATGTATCTTTTCTGTACGGTACTCCGATATCAAGTGATGAGGGGGAGGGCAAAATGAAGATATACTTGCAACACTATTATCTCATCAGGTCACATCGTCGATCTCACATCTGTGCCCTTCACCACTCACCACTCATCAAACCCAGCTTAGCTCCTCTTCCCCTGGCAATCGTTTCCATCAGGCCCATCCATCTCGGCACCAAGGTAGGGTCCGTGGTAGGGTATATGGTAGGTCTCACCAAAACGCGGGGTCCAAATTCCCAGCCACCCCGATCACACCAACGCCAACATCCAACATCCAACATCCAATCCCAACACTCCAATTGGGCATTGATTGGCGTCGATATCAAGCTCGACACCGGAACGAACAGGTCTCTCCATGTCCAGACTCGACCTTCTTATCACGCCCTCCCGTATGCGATGGCGAGACGACCCAGTTTGAGGAATCTCATTTCATTTAACTTTGACAGCCAATCTCTCAACACTTCCAATTCCAATCCATCTTGCATACTTGTCCCCGAGACGCACGTATGCATTCATTCATTCATTCATTCATCGTTCATTCATTCGTTCATTCCGTTTACGCGTGCCGTGCGCGCTGCCCGGTGCTATTACAATGTCAGTCGGTCAGCAAAGCGCATGCTCTCTCTCTTGCCTTCTCTCTCTTCCCCACCTGCCGACATACAGTACGTCGCTCTACCTCAATCCCACCAGCTCCGCCTCTCTGCCCCTCTCCTCTTCAGCTCCTCACAGCTCCGACGCTGACATGACATCCCCTCTCGTCCCTTCACCGCGTTCCATTTCAATATCCAAGTGGACCCTCAGACCCATCCATACCTCCATCCGCTGAACTCTCCTCCTACCATTCATTCCCAGCACCTCTCTATATCCATCCGTACCCCATATACACCCTCCATACCTAAATCCCACCCTTTCACTCTCGCGTGCGAACCCCTCCAAGCCCCCAAGCAAGCCCAAACCCACCCCCAAGCCCCCATCCCACAAAAATGCGTCTCCTCCCCTGGCACATGCGACCACTTCCCCTCCCGACGCGACCATTGGCCCGACGCGTAGGGATGCCATTTAAACTTCTGCAGATTAATTTGGGGGCGTTTGGTACCCGGCGTTCCTTGGGATCGCCTTCATTCTTCGTTCAGCCTCATTCTCTGCTTGGCTTTTGAATCGTTGCACGATGATATAGCTATGGTATGTCATGAACTCTAACTAACTTACTCATCTCGCGTGACGCTCCGCTGGCTCTCCGAGGGCCACTGCCGTGGAGGCCGGCCTTTTTAGGTTGGCTCGAAAGAGAGAGAGGGGGGTGTACTCGAGCGCAGCGAGCCCGGGGGTTTGGGGGCTTGCCCCCATAAGAAAGGAATGAATGAATGGGTAAATAGAACGGAGAAATGCGTATGTATTTATGTATTTATGTATTATTGAATGAATGAATGGATGAATGGATGGATGGATGGGATGGCTCAAAAGAGGAGCTAGAATAGAGGTAGGTGTATCTAATTAAGCGTGATGAAATTTAAACATGAACGTCGATATCCCGTAATTTTGTAAGACCTCGAGGTTGGTTTGTCACTTTGTTTTTGAAGTAGTATGGTTGTATGGAATTGTTGAGTTGAATCGAGATAGTTTTGAGTGTGAGTGCGAGTTTGAGTTTGAATGTGAGTTCGGGTCGAGTTTCGCGTCGAGTTCATGTCAAAGCAGATTGGGCGGGTAACTAAGTAAATAGGCATGTCCAACTCAAAACCAAAGCAGCTAGCTAGCTGAACAAACCACCTCTCCATTTTCGCACTGCAAATGCACAGATGGGACGGGACGAGTGAGTGGGTGATATAATGTGCCATACTTAGATACGGAGGAAGCTGGGGAGGGCAATGAAATGGCGAGGCGAGATGAGGGGGAGGTGGGAGGATATGATATGGGTGGTATGTATGGGTTGGTTGGATAAAAGATGATGGGGGAAGAGGGAAGAGGGGTAAGTAGATAGATGGGTTGTAGGTGGTAGGTGGGAGGTAGGTAGGTCTTTTAGAGTAAAAGGAATGAATAGATGGGAAGAAAGGATATAGAAATTAGAGATGAAGGATCAGTCTTGCGTAGGTATGTACCGTACACGCTAGGACGAGTATATACGATAAATACAATATTATAAGGGAAATCTCACCCCGGCATTGTTCATCATCATTCACTCATCTATTCATCCATCCATCTACCGATTTGTTGACTCCCCGCCCCATCTCCAATCAATCCCTCCATCCCTTCCCTCGGTCCTCGGAACCCCAATCCCATCATCTTTCCTTCTCCCGTCCGTCCCCTCTAGTCGCACCTCCGTTTTCCTTTCTTTTTCGGCTCCCCACCCGGCGCCGGGTGGGTATGTGGGTATTTAGGTCCGTCGGTGTTGAAGAAACAAAGAAACAAAGAAAGAGAGACATACATACATAAGCACGGTACGAGCCTTCCTTTACCTAACTACCTACCTACCTACCTACCAAACCCGGTCTACAAGCGGAAGTGAGGAGGAGGAGGTAGGTAGGTTCGTAGGTATAAGTAGGGATGGAGGGCCGAAGGAGATGGGTATGGTATATACACGTATTATGTCATACGTCGTCATTTCCCTCCATCCTCCCTTCCTTTCTTTCTTCACCTTACCCATCATTCTCTTCCGAAATCAAAATCAAAGAAGAGAAAGGAAGGAGACGACAGATAAACAGATAAATCAACAAACAAAGAAATAAAGAAAATTTCTGCTGCAGCGTAGTGGGGATTTAATGCGATCGGATGGATGGATTTTGAATAATGGTGCTTGTGCTATTGGTTGGTGGGTGGATGAATAGATGGGTAGGACCGACTGATGGGATGCGGATTGTAGATCATTTGGTCCTTTGTGAGGAGAGCAGTGGGTGACGGAGAAAATAAGTGAGGAGGCTAGCTGAGGTGAGGTGAGGCTGAGTGAGGCTGGAAGGAGTGAAAAGTGAAGGGAAGATATGGGGGAATAGTTGGATCTTTGGTTGGTTGGTTGGTTGGTTGGTTCGTTACAAAGTTAGTACATACTTGTATAGAGAGAGGTCCGCTCCGAGCGGCGGCGGCGGGGCTAGGCTGCGGGGTGGGGACAGAGGGTGGGCAGAGCAGAGACGGAGGTATAGGAATGGGGATGGGTTTAATTGGGGCTGAATGCGTAGTTGTGATGGTGATGATGATGTGGATTCGTGTAAGCAAGCAAGTACGCAGGTGATGGATATGCACGCACTTTGACTCGACAGGTGAATGAATAGATGGATAACATGACAAAGAGATTTGAACGCATTTCGTGTCGAGTACGTATATCGCGTGGATGGATAGAACGGATACATTGATTGATTGATTGATTGATTTCCTCGAAACGTGTCTGGCGTATCCTCATCACCCCAATGCTATGTATACTATACTATACTAACTATCATCCAAACCCACGCAAAATAAAACTCCAACAACAACCTCAAATCAATCGCGTTCGTTATACCTACCAACCTCCAACCCAAACAAGTGGACCCTTCCCTTCCCCTCTCAAATTTTCCTCCCTCACCCGACACCACACCTAACGCTGAAGTTCCAACGCTCCCTCCAACTGAGACATTTCAATAAAGAGAAAAAAAAAGAGCAGAGAAAATTTAATTTTAAATTACTTACTTACCATATCGATTGCTCAATCGCTGCAGCAGACAGGAAGAACGAGGGAGAAAAACGCGTTGGGGGGGTTGGGGACAGAGGCCTACGCGAGCGACGGAAATTTTTGTTTTTTTTATACAAAGATGTGAATGAGAGTCGGAGGGGGGAGTTGTGAATTTGAATAGGGAGGAGGAGGGGGGGGGTTAAAGTGGCAAGAGGGGGTGGGTGGGTATGTGGTTTAAGGTTTTGGGGAGGGGATGTGGGATGGGTTGGTTTAGGTGGGTTTGGGTTGGTTATGGTGGGTTTAGCTGATTAGTTAGGTAGTTGGTTAGTTACCGTAGTTAGGGGTGGAGATTTCGGGAGGGAAGAGGGAAGGGATAGAGAGATAGCAGACGGGATTGTAAGGTGATGTGATGTGTTTGATGTTTGATGTTTGATGTTTGAGTATTGTATCGTATCAATGAAAGGTAGGAGGGGTACGGAGGATTCATCCGGTGGATGGATAGGTTAGGTGGGAGTTCACAAGACGCTTAGTTACTTACAAGTTTTATTTCCTTTTCTTTTCTTTTCTTTTCTTTTCTTTTCTTTTCTCTTCCTTTCTCTTCCTTTCCTTCTTCTCGTCGATCTATCCCACTCATCTCATCTCATCTTAGTTAACTACCGAACCACCAACCCATGCTTTTACACCGGGGTATCTCTTTCTGTTAAACGCAAAAACGGAAGATATATCTAGCCACGCCTGTCTCGGTACTTGCAATATCTATCCCAAATTCCTTTTCGTGCGCTCTTCATCGTCCGCGAGGAGGTCTTGCTCCCGCGCCTCTCTCGCACGTTTATCCATTCTTTCTCGACTTGTTTGACTTGCTTTATCTGCTTGCTTGCCGGCTAGGAAGTACGGTGGCTCGCTAGCAGCTAGCTTGCCCGTCCGTCTCACTTCCTTATGAATCAATCTCTACGACTCCGCGGAAGGAGGCGGTTTGAACACCCACGCACCGGCTAGATTTCGTCCTCATGGCAGAGAAGTCCCTGCCGCGAATTCTATAAATCTGCTGTTTGTCAATGGGCATCAATCAATTAATCAAGCAAGCAAGCATGAAAACATGAAAGTCCTGGTGGCGAGCACGCACGCGAGCAAACAAGTCAGCAATATCCAAGCAAGGGATGGGATTCCCATTGCCCTCCCCGCTATGATCTCGCTCCAGCTCCACCGGACGGAGCAGTCTCCTCGATTCATTCATCCACGGACGCAGGAGGGAATGTTCGGTGCGCGCGTGCGCATTCCGAGTTCCCTCCTCTCTTCTCCCGAGCGATGTATGTCAATGCTTGAAAAGTTTATATTGAAATTGGTTTGAATGAGAGGAGATGAGATGAGACGCGGTGTGGGTCCGACGTCGCGATTGGCGGTGGGGACGCGTAAAGTGTTTTGGGGGTTTAGGGGTTTGGGTTTGGTTTTGGTTTGGTTTGGTTTGGTTTGGTTTGGTTTGGTTTGGGTTGGAATTGGAATTGGGGGAGGGAGCACGGGGATGGATGGATGGAAGGAAGGATGGATTTAGGGGGGGATTGAAGGGTAGATAATTGAAGGATGGATAATTGGATGAATGATTAAAGGATAAATAATTGAATAATTGGATGAATGATCAAAGGATAAATAATTGAATAATTGAAAGATGAAGGAATGAAATAACCCTAACACCCCCCCTCCGCCACTCCCCCTCGATAAATTATCGCCGCATCAAATATATTTATCTATCTATCTATTTGTCCAATAGATCACGGGAAAGAAAGGGGGTAGAAAATCCATCCATCCAGCCAGCACATAGGAATGCAATACTATTCGATTATTTTATTTATTTTATTTCATTTCATTTCATCGGTGGGTAGATGGAGTGAGTGAGAGTGAGAGTGAGAGTGTATAAGGGAGTAGGTATCGGGGGTAAGTGTTATAAGGGCGTGAATGGGAAGGTAGGTAGGTAGGTAGGCAGGTAGCTAGCTAGCTAAGCCCATAGACCCTCCAACTTGAACGAACCACGAAATCCATCCATACACTACAGCTACCTCCTTGAAATACTTCAAAAATCAGGGTGCAAGATCAGCTTATGACGTAGTCCCACCCACCTATCTCTCTCCTGTATATATTTTTATTTTAGGATCTTCTCGGGTGGGAATAATTTGTGGGAATAATTTGTGGGAATAATTTGTGGGGGGTGCACGCGTGCATGGATCGTATGAATAGTGGATTTCTTTTAGTTTGGTTTGGTTTGGTTTAGTCTGGTTTAGTTGGTTTTATGCATATCCCGCTCGGTGTTGGTAGTGTATGTAGTATAGTGCACATACCCCATGTTCGGTTCGTTCGATGGGGAAAATCTAGAATGACTGATGGATGGATTGATTGATTGATTGATTGTACGGTAAGGTGTGGATTTTGAGGAGAGAGGAGGGGAGAATTTGTTGGGTTGAGGAGATAAAGATAGATGGGAGACGGAGACGGGAGGGGAAGAGATGTGGGATGGTGTGGGATTGAAAAGGTGGGTGGACGTGTTTCCGTGAGGCTGGCTGACAAGAGGGTTTGATTTGATTCGACTTGAGGGGATGGATAGATATGTTTTCGGTTGGTTGGTTGGTTGGTTGGTTAGAGCCAGCCAGACGGGAGGGTATGTATGTATGTCACAGTTTCATTCGGTGAAGAGGGAAGCAAGCATTATTCGATGATCGTTCTCTTCTTCTTGAAGCAAGCAAGTAAGCAAGCAAGCGATGAGTGAGTGATTCGATTCATTATGCCAAGCACGTCAAGTAGCTAAGTCACCTCGTCAGCAAGTGAGTCCCCGTACCACTCACAAGTTTCCCATTTGTTGGTTCGATTGTCCTGGCTGGCTGGATTAGACCGGACCGGACTACATAAACGAGAGTATAACCTTTACAGGGGGTTTCAGATTGCCGAATGGTTCCCCCATCTTGATTGCGAATTCGCTTGATCCGGGTCGGAGATGGGATTGGATCAGATCAGATCAATTTGGTTTGTTTCGGGATGGCGTGGACGTCGAGTTGGTCAAGATGTGTTGGTCGTTCTGAACGAGGGGGGGAGGGAAATCGAGAGAGGTTATTGGTGTGAGATAGGCGGGGGGAGAGTGCTTGATGGATTTGAGTGGTGAGGAGCGTCGGTGCTGACGGGTTTGGGGATGGGAGCTCGCTTCCAATCATGAGGATGGACGGGGCTTTTCGTGAAACCTTGATGGAGAGTTGGATGAGGGATGGGGAGCGGGATGGGTTGGGGCGAGGAGGGGTGAGAGGAGAAGGGGAGGGGGGAATGAGGTATACGGGTAGATGGAGATTGATTGAGTTTTGACTTAGATGAGGTTGAGAGGTTTGCGGTGAATCCAATGTGGATGAAGTTGGCTTGGGGTGGTTTGTCGTGTGAATAATTTCAGGGCCAAAAAAGTGCAGTGGGATGCTCGGACGTCCAAATGAGTAATCCTCGTAATAGTGGCATCTCGATATAATACATCTCGAAGGTTACGATGCTCGCCGCGAGACGGCCGTCGAAATAGGGGGCAGGTCCGGCATAACATGATTTCACGGCTGGCAATTCTACGCAGGACGGACTCGGCGGTCCGGGTGGGCTCCCTCGCGCATATCATATCGCAAACGACAGATGGATACTGTAGATAGGTCAGATCGAGTCGGTTCGAATCCATCTCTCCAGCCGTGGAAAAGATATCACGATCGCTTGATCTCGCGCGCACGCCATGCGAGGGAACAATGGGATCGACCATGGCATCGTGGTCCCGGGTCGATGGTTTGACGGGGCTTCTCTTTGTGTGTCTGTCTCTGTCTATCTCGGGCTTCTCTTTGTGTGTCTGTCTCTGTCTATCTCGGGCTTCTCTTTGTGTGTCTGTCTCTGTCTATCTCGGGCTTCTCTTTGTGTGTCTGTCTCTGTCTATCTCGGGGCTTCTCTTTGTCTGTCTGTCTATCGGTCTATCGATGGGGATGGATCGTGTGATGCAGGTAATCCGGTTCGTCGTGGTCAATCTTGAATTCCGACCTGGATTTCCCATGTCGAGAGAAGTCCCCGACATGAATGAATGGCTGCGCGGCTGCAGGCACTCACCCTAGCCCTAAGCCACCGTCCGCCCGCCCGCCAGATATAGACTAGATATAGAATCGATGCAGATGAATATCGCGGTTCCGTCGTCTATCCAGTTCGTTCGTTCGGCGTCCACGGTCCATGGAGGGGGATGGACGACGGAGCCAATGGCGCGGTCGGGGCCCGGTTCGTGGTTCCTGGCCCAGCTCGTGTATATATATCAGATCTCAATGGTGGGAGTGGGGAGAGGAGAGGGGGGGAGATGGTCGCGTTGGGGGACGCATGCGGAGACGTGTTCGGGCGTGTTCTTCCTTGGTTTTTGTTTTTGTTTTTTGTTTTGTTTTGTTTTGTTGTAGTTGGGTTAGTTTTCTTATAGAGAGGGGGGATATAGGAGGGAAGAGGTGGGAGATGGAGGATGAGATGGAGAGGGAAATGGGAGAGGAGGGAAGAGAGAAGAGAGGAGGGGTATTGGTAACTGGTAATTCGGTAGGCATAGAGATATACATATGGATAGGATGGGCACACATCAGCGTATTCTATATACATAAATATACACATATACATAAATATACACATATACATAAGATAGGCACACATCAGCGGATTCCAGATACATAAATATCGGAACTCTCAAACCCTCAAACAAACCCCCCAAACCCTCCCTAATCCAACTCCCAAACTCCCCTGAAATGGTGCGACCGCTTTCGCCCAGATACCGGTAAATGACTTTCCACGCTGCTTCAGCCCGTCGCTCGCTGGTGGAGCCCTCGAGGGTACAGGTTGTGCACCGCGCTCTAGTACTCGGCATCATCACCTCCTCCGTAATCACCGAATTGATATCATTATACGCTTCTATTCCCAACCCATCTTAGCTCGCGAGCCGGCCTCTCTTTTCTCTTCTTTTTCCTCTTCCTCTTCCTGTTCCTTTTCCTCCCACCGCCCCTGACCCCTTCCCCTCCCCATCCATGCTGCAGCTGTCCACACCCTTCGCGTGGCCCAGTCGGTGGAGTTGGAAAAACAATGCGATGCCACCCATGATCCCATCCATCCACCATCCATGACCCCATCCAGGACCCATCCCATCCCATGAAGTCCATCGCATCCATCCATCATCCATGACCCCCTCCCCTCCCCATGAAATCTGTCGCATCCAATCTGATCCCAGACACCTCCCCCATCTGCGAGAACCGCGACCGACTGGCTCGACCGGCTCCAGCGAAAGGAGCGGTCCCCCGTCCTGCCCCCATTCGTGCTAGTCTGCCCATCGCCGACGCATCCACTGGTCTTCGCTTTCGCTTTCTCACGCCCATGAGCACGCCGTTCTCCACATCCATCACCGTCGCTCACTCACACTCTCTTCTCTCTTCCCTTTTACTACCTCGACATCCTCCCTCCTCCTCCTCCTCTTCTCCTCCCCTCCGAACACCCCTCGATACAATTCATCCGAGGGCAAAGGAGCCTCCCCGTACAAGGACCATCATCGACAGCGGTTTGCGTGGAAGAAGAGACCTCGCAGATTCCCAAGCGTTGACAAGGTGAAGGCATGCTACATCGCAGCTCCGAATCCCGTCTCGTCTGTCCGTAAACTGTCGACTCCCATTCTCCTCCCTCCGCGTCCGAATCTTCTCGAGGAAACAAGTTCTTTTCGAATCTCCACGACACACCGCCGTCTTCTTCTCCCCCGATCGTCTCGACGTCTTTCCGCTCCGGAAAGCTCCTCGACCCCCATCGTTCCCATTTTCCGCGGCGGATTTCCTCCCACTCCACCGCCTTCTCCATTCACTTGGCCGGTGTTGCGTGCAGCTGCTGCCATTTTCTTCCCCCTCCGACCCCCTTCGTGGCATCTGCTCGCAGGTTCCTCGTCGACCCTTGGATTCGTCCCCCTCACGATCTTTTCGAGAGTATCGATCCTGTGCTTGTGCTTAGGGAGGCTCTCACCCCCCCATTCGGATTAAGATTACGACTCCACAGATCTCGCGGGCATATAAAAAGGTGCGAGGCCCTTTTCCTCCCCACAATCCGCATTGGATTCCAGAGCCCGTCCTCGTCTCCTTGAACAGGGCGTGCGCTAACGTCAATTCCTCTCCTAGCTTTTTTGCATGCCAGTGGTCGCGTATCGGAAATCATCTTCCCTTGAATCGGCGGCACATACCGAATATACCTTCACCCTTCTACGAACCGGAAGCAAGAGGCTGGAGACGTTCACTCGTTCATCCTGCCGAACTGCCTCGCAGTCGTCAACGAAACCCCGTCTCGTGTCGCGCACGCGAACCCCCCCGAGTCGACAGAGCATTCCGTGTGGGTTCGAGCAGAAACGAAGGGCCCGACCGTCTGGCCTCAATCTCCCGCTGGTACGTTCGAATTCTGAATCCGCGAAGAGAGCATTCCCCGCATGCTTCCCCCCTTGGCTCCCTTCCTACCTCGCGTTGCGGGCGTCAGGCGTTTTCCGGCCCCTGGATCCAGCCAAGACAGAAATTTTCCGCTAACCTCGCAGCTTCAAGATCCTCATAAGTGATCCTTCGACCCGGCGAGCCATTATCTTTCTCCACTTGGGATCTTCACCATTTCAGATTCACCGGCAGTCTCTCTTCGACTAGCCACCGTCATTCTTTTTGATATAATTCTCACCATAGACGCTCTCTAATCATCTAATTTCGCTCGAGTATTGTTCCCGTCGCCGAGAACGATACCTTACATTCCTTTAACTCCCATCCAGGTCGAAGCTCCTGGAGAACTTGACGTCCATTCATTCCCTCGCCAACCTACCTCCCGCCCGTCGCCATCCCTCCCCATCGGCATCTCTTCACCTCCCGACCACCCAACATGGCGTACCAACAGCACCCCAACAACGATACCTATTTCGTGGAAGAGGCTTTCCCGCAGCGAGCCAGCCAAGAGTATATCAAGATGGTCGGCCGTCGGAAGCAGGAAGACATGGCGAACGAATTGTCGAGACAGGCGTGTGAGACCTACCTGGAGGATATCGTCGACCAGATGAGAAACATGGAGGTCAATTGCCTCGACTCCGGCCCCCTCGGGGACATGTATGCTGACTCGTGATTAGGACGAAACCTTACCGGACGTCGCCTCCATCGACATCCAACAAGAGATACAATGGTTCATGCGACCCTACCTCATCGACTTCCTCGTCGAGGCTCACGCCGCCTTCCAACTCCTCCCCGAGACCCTCTTCCTCGCCGTCAACCTCCTCGATCGATACTGTTCGAGGCGGGTGGTGTACAAGCGACACTATCAATTGGTGGGATGTGCTGCGCTGCTCATCGCCGCCAAGTATGGGGACCGGAAAGAGAGGGTGCCCATGATCCGGGAATTGAAATCCATGTGCTGCTCCCTCTACGACGAGGATATGTTCACCCAGATGGAATGGCATGTGCTGAATACGTTGGAGTGGGTCATTGGCCACCCGACCGTGGATACCTGGCTCCAGCTGGCCCTGAAGGATGGCCCGGCGTATGAAGATCTCGAGGCGGAACATATGGCGTGGTACCTGTGCGAGATCGCCATGTACCACAAGGATTTTGTTTCCAAGAAGCCTTCCGTCATGGCTCTCGCTTCTCTGGCGCTGTCTCGTGGGATCCTGAACCGAAACGATTCGTTGGATCACCAGGATACCGAAGTCAGCCAGACCATCCTGGAACTCTCCCAGAAGCTCGATCGCCCCTCGCAAGTCCTGTTCCGCAAGTATGCGACGCCACAAATGTCCCGGGTTTCCACGACGCTCGACCACTTCCTGCGGAGACAAGAGGCGCTGAACCGCGCTCCCCCAAGCCCCCCCTCCGAAGCGGTTCTGGTCAAGCCGACCGCCGCGGCCAACGTGGAGATGTTCCCGGGCACGCCTCAGAAGCCATTCGGGAACATGGTGAACGGGTACATGACCCCGCCGATTACCCCGGAAGGGGACGGTTTCATCGCCGGGAATGATCTGAAAGGGTACTACCAGGCTCCTCGCTGTCCGGTCACGCCAACTCCCAGCTCGAACAATCCATACTTGCAACAGCAGCCGCACCCGCAGCACTACCCGCAGTACCAGCATGATATGATGTTACACTGACCTGGGCCCCCGCAACCACGATTGATGCAAGCTCTCAACTCCTAATCTGCTTCATCAAGATCTACTCTCATATGTACCACAATTTGTATCGATTGTGCTTTCTCCGGATCGATTGAGCGAATGGGTAGCGAGGAAAGAGGCTACCGGGATTTTATCTTCCGCAACTACTCGAGGAAAAAAGATGACAAAGGACAGCGGACTTTGGTGTGGCATAGCGCGGATCATACTCATTTTTCTTTCTCCGATCACACTTCCGCATATAAGCAAGCGAATGAAACGAGAGCGAGTTTTTCTTTTTGACTCACTGCACAGTTGCGATTTGATTTTTTGTTTTGTGATGTTTTGTTAGCGATTTCCATTTGCACACATTTCTTTGAGTTGTTTCATTAAATCAAGTGGAGGCCAAGAAGTAGAAGAAATACCATTCCTGCACATCACATACCTCTACTTTGGGAAAAAAAAAAGTTTGGGCATGGCAGGAGGATTTGAGAAAAAGAAAGAGAGGATCGAAGATGAAGTGATTAATTTTCTAAGGTTCGAGGGAGGGATGGATCTGGGTGGTTGGTTGGGATAGATTGATACCTTGGTTGCAGATGGTTGCAATGGCCGGATGGAGTGAAGTGGATGGTGAAAGGGAGAGCTCAAGGGGTGGGTGGATGGTGGAATGCATCGTGCTGGTGGATGATACCCTTGCGGCGGAGGAAGGAACCAAGGATACATATATGTATGCATCATCATGGCCTTGTGCCGTGATGGTGGATGGCGAAGCGAAGAAGGCAAAAATGAGTTCACTGGCTTGGCTGGCTGCGGATCGAATCAGATGGATAATATTGATTGATGCGTTAGTGAGTGAGCTGGATAAATAGCTACTGTTAGTTAATTGAAGCTTTGACCTCAGCCCAAAAAAATATATAGTTTTGTCTCCAATGTTTATCTGTGAATGTTGTTGGTGTGTGGTGTTATGTGGTACGGTGTTGAGATGTTTGTTTCCTCTTTTCTTAGGTGTGGGTGTAGAGGAGGGGGGAAGTCTGCTTTTAGTCTCTTGGGGGGGGGTGAGGGAGCTAGAGGTTAGATAGATCAAAGGATAGATGGGTAGATGGAGATGGGAGGATGGGTTTGTTTAGTTGTATGTGTATGTAAATTGTTTACATATATATCTGTACAATTGTTCACATCGTTTTAGGAAAGAGGAAGGGGTTTAGAGGAGATAGATAGGTTAGAGATAGATTAGTTGAGGGTAAAGAAGTCGGAGATAGATAGGCTGGAGATGGATAGGTTAGAGATGGAGTAGGGTTTGATGTAATAAATAGGTGTTTGAGAGGGTGGTTTGTATGTAGTTGGAGTAGAGTGAGAACTGGGTGGTGAAGGTGGGATGAATGCTGTTTTGTTGGGTTGGGTGGATGGATAGGTCTTAGATGTTTGGAAGGAGAGGATAGGGAGGAGGGGGAGGATAGGGAGGATAGGGTCAAGGCACCGGTGGGGGTGGAGTATAGAGTATGAACTGGTGGAGTAGGGAGTGGTGGAGTATGATGCGGTAGGGTATAAATAGATATGTGAATAGGCGTTTGGATACGTAACACCTTCAACCTTTCTCCCTTTCAATTTGGAAGGTTTGTGGTTGTAGGGTTTGGTTCTGGGGTTTTTGGGATTGGGATTGGGATTGAGATTGGATGGATGGGGGGGTGTAAAGCATAGTGGGGGAGGGGTTTGTATGTATGTATATATATATGAATGGATGGGGGTGTGATGTAGGGAATCCTTGGGTTTTGGTAGGAGGGGGGAGGGGGTTGATGGGAAGGGGAAGTGGAAATGAAAAGTGGTTGTGCTATTGGTGGTGGTGAGTAGGAAGTTGGCGAGAACACTTCTGGTGCTTTTGAAGATAAGTTTTTCATGTTTTTCCTTGCTTCCTTCTTTCTCTCTTCTCTCCGTCTCTCTTTTCATAACGGAGGTGAGGTCGTAGTTAGTCCTAGAAATCACAGAACGAGTATTTAGCAAATACTCAATTTATATCACATGAAAGATTTTACAAGCGTAGGCAGGTTCGGTTAAGTTTTATTTGCGTTTGTTCGTTTAGCGTTGGGATATATATGTTGGAGATTCCTTGTGGGTTGGGGGTTGGTCTCGGGGGAGAGGAATGGGGCTAAGGGGGTTTTGCTGGGTGAATACCTGGGAGAATAATTGGGTGAGGATGGGGAGGAAATTGAGATATGGTATATAGAGGGTGGGATCTAGAGGTGGAGTGTGACGGAATTGTATAAATAGTGTCTAGGGAGTGAGCGGAGAGCGAGTCATTTACCTTTACTTTGACTTTACCCCGACAATGGGTTTATAAGAGGATAGTAGTGAGGTAAGTGGTAGTGGCCCAGTTGTGAGGTGTATTTTGAGTTTATAGATCGTAGAAGAGCTAGATGAGGAGTTTATGTCTGGGTCAAGTGGGAGGGATAGTAAAAGATGCGAAGAGAGCAAGTGATAAAGTAAGGTTGAGGGTGCGTGTTTAGTTGACAGCACCAATCCTGTACCTTTTCTTTTTCTCATAATTCTAGTTTAGAGTGGGATGACAACGCTTTTTCTTTATATCTCATCTAACCCTATTTTCTTTTCCTATCATAGAGAAAAGAGGGGAGGGGAGAGGGGGTGATTCACACGCTATAATTTCGTGCGGAAATGCATCAGTTAGCGTTTCACTAAGAGTTGCTCGAAGATGGTGAAATTGTTTGATTTGGAAATAGGGACGAGTAGGGGTTTATATATTTTTTTCGCTAGAGAGTGGGTTTGGATGAGCGAGGTGTGGTGGGGTTGTAAATGGAAGAGGAGGTGAAAGTAAAGAGGGGTTTCTCGAGGGGTTGAAGTGGAGGTGTGGGGATGTGGGTGAGGGTTGGGTGGAGGGCTGGGGTGTAGTTCTACAGATGGAGGATATTGTTATATGTATTAGAATTCTATAGATTGCAATTGGATTGGTGGGGAAGTTATTATAAGGTTAAGTAGAACAAGGTTTGTATTATAAGAGTTATACTGTTGATTTCAAGGCTAAGGGTTAAGAAGAAGACTAATTGATCATAGTACGCATTCGCTCTGTAGTTCATCCGATTTTATTTTATACCTGTTAAAGACCCAATTATATTCAATTATAAGACGTTTATATTTGAAACTATTAAATTGAAAAGGAAAAGAAACTTCACTTTAGTACTCTTTTCCTAGTTGCGTTTACATTGTTCACTGAAATCTCCGTTTGCTTTCCCTTTTTACGGTTCATTATTCACACTTTAAACCTTTCGCATATATAAACCCCTCAAATCTCACACCTATCAACCAGTAGAAAACTAAAGACTATCAAGGACCATGCTATAGAGATTATCTCAAGAGTAGGATAATAACCTCTCACCCAACCAACCGCATTCCTATCTTCAAATACCAAAACTTTCTTTCTTATACCTGTATTCATAAACATCACAAACTACATACCTCTTCTTCATCTTTCTAGTTGTACCTACCCCCATCTTCCTGAACCTTTTTGTCGTCATTTCCTTTACTATCGTCATATTCCTTTCATTTTGTTATTTCTTTCTCACCTACTACTAGATCATCTTGCCGTGAAGGTGTAAATGCTTCTGTGCCCAAATAGTAAAACGACGTTAAGCCTGATTTAGGATTTGTTAGACAGCAGCAATTCCACCCATCACTGCAATTAGATTCAGCTATAGAAATGGAAAAGAGGATAGGATATATCGATCTTTTATATCCTAGGCCTCTTTTCAGCATCTCTTCTCTTTTGATTCAGGGCTTCAATTTAAGTGTTAAAGCTGAAATAGCGCGCTGCTGCGCATACCAGTGCATGTGAATATTCTACTGAATTGGCTTTCGCCTAGTGACATCTACTCTCCCATCTCTTGTGGCATGGAAAGAAATATGACTTAGGCCGTTTATGGTACTCACTCATCGAATCTCCCATGACCGATATTACACCGCCTTCTGGCTATCCGCTCAACTCACGGGGACTTCAAATGGTACTACCCGAAGTATAAGCACGAGGATGCGGAGCTGGTCTATAGATGTGGCAAGGATAAGGCACCGGATCACTTAGTCCACTGTAGTTGAGTATAACACAGGTTCCGGCGATGGCCAAAGAGTACTCGCCCTTTTACCTCACCTTATAACTGTAGGGAGGGGCTTAACTACTTCTACGCGCTTCTGCGGAAGCCGGAGGACTTTAAAGAACTACTAGAACTCACAGGTTTCTACGCGGATATCTGTATACGTTAGGGGAAGCCTTGGCGCTGTAGGGGAGTGGGTCAGCGTGGTGCCCTCCCGTGGGAACTTTGGTTGTCGTTGGAGGGTGGGACATTCACAGATTGGAGCGAGTTGGACATTTATTACTACACTTTTCTTTACCTTAATTTTTTAATATGTTATCTTCAACGGAGCCTCGACCTTGCCTTTCGGCTACTATTATATACCAGACCTACACTTAACAATAGTTTTAAATCTCTGTCTCTCCTCCGGTGTACGGATTAGTAGATTATAACTGACCTCCGCGGCGCCCGTCTTATATGTTAATGACTAGGTTTGCTTTTAACAATTCTTCTTTTACTACTTAAAATGTTTTCGTATAGCTTTACATTATATATATAACTCCTCCGCTTAGCACGTCTCTGTACCTTAGAGGAGGTCCTTAGGACGGCCGTCTCTCGACGACCGCCCGCTAGACGTTAATCACTACTACTATTACTACTACTACTACTACTACTACTACTACTATTCACTCATCGATAGCATTTGTGGGCTAGTGAGTTTTAATATAGAAACGCCAGATATCGCTCGTCCTTTTCCCTTCCTCGAAAGGGTTTACCACCTCAACAACTTGCTAAAAGAAGGTATAACTCCTGTTAATTCACGAACATAACAAAGAAGTCCAGCAGAGGCCCTTCCCAAGTACCCCCTCCATCATTCAACCCCTTACTTTATTCACAAGTAGAACATCACTTTCAACCCTCATTTCAATAATACAATTAAACTCTAAATACACAAAAGTCACTATCATATCATATCTGCCTAATCTCCTTCCCTCGACACTCTGGTCTCTCCACTTCCCACTCATCCCTCAACACAGCAAATAACGAATCCGCCACAATAACACTCAGCCCCAGACTCCAAACTAGGGTAATGGCGTAGAAGAAATTCGCATTCCCACTCCCAGCGTATATCCACAGGTAGTAGAATGCGGGCCCTAGTAATGAAGCGTAGGCTACCGTACTCGTTGCCAAGAATGAATACCTCATTAATGGCCACACATGACGGTAGAGCGGGAGAAGGGCGAGGAAAAGACTCGTGTCTGATATCGATGGATAGGGCTTGAAGATGGAAAAAATACCGAGGAGAAGGGTGACTACGAAGAGAGGCTGGGTGCGAAGACGGATGGTGAGCCCTAAGACATAAGACGAGAGGTGAATCCAAAACACTCCGAGGAAGAAATTCCGGAAACTGTCGAACATCTCAATGAAGAAATACCACCACAGACCCACATTGGGTGTTAAATCAGGAAGCAACAGCTGCACTCCATATGTTGAACTCAAAAACTCCCAACTTCCCGTTATCATAAAGGACATCTGGAATAGGGAGTAGATCGAAGCGGTTACTGCTGCTGTGTTTCCGAGGATGAAGGAGAATAATGATCCGGTGGCTTTGGTTGATTTGCGGCGGTCGTAGCAAAGGAGAGCGAGGGGCGGGAAGAGGAGGATGGGGTACATGGAGAGGTAAGAGGCGAGGGAGAGGGCGAACATAGATGTGAAGGATGCGCCGACCACTGCTTTGGAGATGGCATGGAGGATGGCGCAGGTGGTGAAGACGCTTGTGGGGCGGCCGATACAAGTTGCTATGGTGAAGGGGTTGAAGAGGAAACTAGAAACATGTGTAATATCAGCATTTTTGTAGCGTGGAGGAAGGAGGGGGATATACGCAGCAGCAATAGCAAAACTACTCCATCGTTTGTTTTTCCTCGGTGACGTGTATAGTTTCGACGAGCCAGCTTCTCCCGACTCTGCGATCTTCATAAGAGCATTGGCGCTGAGGAGGTCCATGATGATGTAGAGGAGGTAGGTGAAGGC
This sequence comes from Ascocoryne sarcoides NRRL 50072, assembly GCA_000328965.1. Classification (NCBI taxonomy): domain Eukaryota; kingdom Fungi; phylum Ascomycota; class Leotiomycetes; order Helotiales; family Gelatinodiscaceae; genus Ascocoryne; species Ascocoryne sarcoides. The sequence continues at coordinate 47,888 of KB205949.1, read as the reverse complement.
GGGGTAGGATGAGGAGCTGGGGAGGAGGGAGAAAAGGGGAAGGAGGAGGGGCGCCTGGTGGTAGACGCCGCCATCGTAGGGCGAGACATTGTGGTTGTACAGGAAGAGTCCCTCTTGAACTGTTGATTGTTAGCTATGGCCAAAAAGAAGTAATTGACCTAGCTTACGTCTCTTGAAGCTGGTTACTGGAGTTGAGACTTCGACGCGTGCTGTCAACAGGTCTGGGAGGCCAGGGAATGATGCAAAGAGAAGCATTCGAACAGCAGCCGCGGCGCCAAAGAGCGCGGCCTTCCTTCTGTCTATATTCATGATTTATGGTATTGTAAAGAGTGTATGAAGCTTGCTATTTTCAAGTCTTGCTTCCCCAGATCAGCTTGCTGCTGTCAAGACTAAAGTGCCGAGTTGAGTTGTGGCTCAAAGGAGCAGGCGGTGGAACCTCGGCACTGGCAGAATCCCCCAAATTTCCTCAAGAAAAAAAGACAGAGGGGCTGCCATCATCGTCAAGCTTCATCACCTTAACAACACTCAATTCTCCTCTACCTTACAATCCACCGAACCCTCTACCATGGGTCGCATAAAGAAGAAAGGAGTCTCTGGCCAAGCCAAGAACTTCATCACTCGAACCCAAGCCGTGCGAAAACTCCAAATCAGCCTTCCCGATTTTCGAAAACTCTGCATATGGAAAGGAATTTATCCTCGCGAGCCACGCAACAAAAAAAAGGCTTCCAAGACCTCCAATCAGGCTACTACCTTCTACTACACTAAGGACATTCAATATCTCCTTCATGAGCCGCTTCTGCAGAAGTTTCGAGAACAGAAGGCGCTTGAGAAGAAGATAAGCAAGGCCCTTGGGAGAGGGGATGCTCATGATGCGCAGAGATTGGAGCGGAATGCGAATCGTCCCGAGAAGACTGGGAGGACGAAGTATACGCTTGATCATGTCATCCGGGAGCGGTACCCTACGTTCGTGGATGCTTTGAGGGATCTCGACGATTGCCTCTCGATGCTTTTCCTTTTTGCAAATCTGCCGTCTACGAACACAGTTCCGGCGAAAATGATTGCGAGATGTGAGAGGTTGTGCACCGAATTCCAGCATTACTTGATTGTGTCGAATAGCTTGCGCAAATCGTTCCTGTCCATCAAGGGGATTTATTACCAGGCGACGATTCAAGGGGAGGATATCTTGTGGTTGGTGCCATATAGGTTCAACCAGAGGGTCACTGGGGATGTGGATTTCAGGATCATGGGAACTTTTGTGGAGTTTTACCAGACCTTGCTGAGTTTTGTCAATTTCCGGCTTTATACTTCAATTGGTCTTGTGTACCCACCGAAGTTTGACAAGGCGAGGGATGACGAGGATGCACAGTTGGGTGCGTTTTCATTGGAGGCTAATGGAATTGGGGCAGTCGAACAACCCAAGTTTATCACGAATGGGGCACATGCCAAACCGGATCCCAAGCTACAGGCAGAAATTGACAAGTTGGCATCTCAATTGAATGAGCCCGAGAAGGAGCCTGCCCCTATCGAGAAGACCGATGCCGAGGATGACGAGGAGGAACAACCTACAGATACAATTGACAAGTTTGAGCCAGCAGCCCCAGGTGGAGATATCCTGCCTCAACCTGCATACTCAGCAACCGACCCTTCAACTCTCTTCTCAAGCTTCACATTCTACCTCTCACGAGAAACCCCAAGGCAGCCTCTTGAATTTATCCTCAAAGCTTTCGGGTGTAAGCGTGTCGGATGGGACGAGGTACTTGGTGGCGGCGCATTCACACATGACGAATCGAACCCTTCCATTACTCACCAGGTTGTTGATAGACCTCCTATCCAAGTCGAGCCAACGGGAGAGGAGCAAGTCGAAGACAACCAGACTGCTCAGAAAGTACGACCAGGACAGCGGATACCAGGACGCATTTACGTTCAACCCCAATGGATCTGGGATAGTATTAATGACGAGGAGTTGAAGAGACCAGATCTTTATGCCCCCGGCGCTCAATTACCTCCTCATCTCAGTCCGTTCGTGAAGAAAGTTCGCGGCCAATACGATCCTAGCGCGCCTCTCAACGAGCAAGAACGTGAGGATGAGGAGTTGGAGGCTGCTAGCGATGACGAAGAGGATGCTTCGGATGGCGATGACATGGCTGTTCAAAAGCCAAAACACCTCACTGATGAGGATGTCGATGCTACTGCCGAAGGTATGGACGTAGCTGGCTCAGAGGACGACTCTGATCCCGACCAAGAAGTGGATGACAATGATTCATTTGGTGGCTTCTCCGAAGCAGAAGAGGAAGAGGAAGATGACTCCACCACTGCAGCCTTGCAAAGACAACGCGAACTCGAAGCAGAGTTATCAGGTGTTGCAATTGTGGATAAAGAGGTTGATCCAGTGGCCAAGGCCAAAGCGAAGGCGAGGAAAAAGGCATCCAAGAGACAAAAGGGAGAGGATGAAGAGTTAGAGAGGGCGAAGATGATGATGAGTAGGAAGAAGAGGAAAATTATGGAGAAGATGGTTTATAGTAATAAGAAGAAGGATGCGGAGGCGGAGAAGCTGAGGGCGAAGAGGAGAAAGATTGAGAAGTCGGGGAAGGGGGTTGAGAGGGTTTGACAGTGAAAAGTAAGGGGGAAATACAGGCAGGTAAAATGTGGTGTCTGGGGTTTTGGAGTTTTGTACACATGTATAGCGCAGTCCGGAATAGATAGAGCACGGCACTTCCTATATGTGTTCAAGCTTTTGCTGGTTCTAGACTTCAAGTATATTACTGTAAAGTCCTCACCTCCTGTTAGTGTGGATCTAGAATGCCCTCACGGAACCTGCCGGCCGCTTTTTAGGCTTAACTTGTAGCTCGCACCGCCGAAGTCACCAGCCATCAAGTTTTCTCCGCTGGCTGCTACATGTGAATAGTCTCACAATTTCCCGTTTATCTTCTTTGCTCACTCTTTCGACATTTATCTCTCCTATCTTTTTCTCCTTTTCTTTTCCCAACATGACCTGATGAGCAACAAACTTGGTGCTGGCAGCATCAATCTCCCCAGCCGCCTCTACAATGACATCAAACCCGAGCTCCTCTCCAGGCAGCACGAAGAGCAGAGATGGAGGTTTCAACGCAGCTCATTTCGATCGGCGTACGACATCTCGAACGCTGTCGAACCCGACGAGCTTTGGGAGTGATGAAACGGGCGAGACGAGCAAATCTGGCAGCCAGCAAAATAGCCTGACATATGCCACGACATACGAACTCTCCGCAGATGGAAGTAACCCCAACAATGCTACTCCAGAATATCTCAAAACAAAAGATGGAAGGGGAGGTCACCGGAGCCATAAGAGCAAGGGGGGTGGAGCTTTCCTACTGTCAAATGCTGCCTTCGAATCTGCCAATACCGAAAATACCCCTGGTTCTGTCGCCGAAGTCGAGATTGCGCCTCGCCAACGACATACTCTTCACAAATCTATGGGCAAAGCTGCTGGAAAATTGCCGGAACAATCTTATGTACAGAAACGCATGTCAGACGGGGGAGGTGGTACTCCTGGGAGCCCTCTAGCTACCAATGTAACAAATGCGGACCCGGGGAATAATAGTAATAACAGGGCAGACAAAATCGAGGCTACAGATCATGCTCTGGGAACGAAGTCCATGGCAACTAGCTTTAACGTTGATTCCTCACAGATCGTCAATCTTGCTCTTAATTTGAGCGAGAGCAGAAGGAATGCCTCGAGACGATATGCTATGGCCCCTCTACCTGCCATCAATAGAAGTCTTATGGAGAGTACTGCGGGTGGAAGCCTCCGACAGCATTTGCAAGCACAGAGACGCGTGTCAAGGAATATATCACCCAGGGGGTTTCGAGGAGACAGAACAAGCACCGGCACACCTCGAATCCCAACAGGCCAAATGCTGAATAGCCCCATCAAAGTGGCATTTGATACACAAGATGGTAACCATTATGAATACCATTTCTCGGAATCTACATTGGCACGGGCAGAGAAAGCGAAAAGCCAAATTGAACTCATGGCTCAGTACCGGCGCCTCTTACAATACGTTCCTCCTCTAAAGCCCCAAAATCCACCGAGACCCGCTACAGCAGGCCCGCCAGAAAGTGTACCAGGATCTCCTACCGGATCTAAATTTCCCCTCCGACCATTTTCCGACGGCGGCGCTTCAGGGTGGCAATTAGGCAGACCATATAATCCTTTGCAGTACATCAGGAATCGTAAAGTCCGAGCTCGAACGGCTAGGGCTATTGACGGAGAGGCACAAGAGTTTGGGGATGTTGCCAAAGTATCGGCATGGGTTGATAGGGTGGCAGAAGAAGCCTCAAAGGAAGCATACTTGGCTGCAGACTGCTCAATACTGCCAAGATTCTCCCAAGCAGCCGAAGAAGAAGCATCTCCATATACTTCGCCTCAATCAGGCTCATCCATGGCAAAAAGTCAATCTGCACCCTTTAAGGTTCGACGCCCTCGAGTTGACTGGATCACCAATCCCGCAGACATGCTAGCGGATGTATTTTGGCTTGAGCAGGACGGCAACAAAAAACTCATTGAAGATCGTGATGGTCACAGAATATTCCCCCCCTCAGTTGACCTAAAAAGACCCATATCCAGGGAGGCAGAGCCTGTAGAATTACCGGCCCCTGAATACAGCGCCGCATCTGATCTTGATCTCCGAATTGATACCCAACTTCCAGAATTCAAGTCTGTGAAAACAGACTCCGGAGCATTCTCTGATAGCCCGGCTCTCAAGGCACGAAATAAATTCAGAGAAGTACGGGATGCGACGAGGAGACGACACATTCGGCATGGATCATCTCGAGGAGCTATTTTCCGTTCGAGGAGCAGGTCTGAGTCCGAGTCTTCCGAGAGTGACGCCCGGAGCACGAGACGGAGACGTAGTGGGAGGGCCGACAGCACCGACCCAGGGAAGGATATTCTAGAAAAGCAAATGCAAGAGATTCTCGTGAAGGAAGCTCGAGAGTCTTATTATTCCAGTGGTACACCTGAATCTCAAGGCCAACGTATACTTGACTTTATTGAGCGATCGAAGCCCGGCCTCAAAGAGGATCTTGACAGAGCTCGAAATATTTCGAGGGGACATCGCAGATCGGAGTCACTGATGGCGGGTCAACCGAATCGTAATTCTGCTCCTGTTGGTGGATCATCTGGTCGGGCAAGCCTTGAGGTTCCCGGAGTTGGCCCTCGTATGAGTTTAGAGGGTCTGGATAGCACTGCCCCAAATTCACCTATAGCATTGGCATCAAAGATCAAGAATGCGTTCATTCCAAGTATTGGTATGGATTTGAGTTATCCGAGCAGTAGGCATAACTCTAGACATAGCTCCCCTGCCAGGAGACCGCTGTCAAGGGTACGTTCCAAGATGGAGGCTCTTCACGAACGAAGTGCTAGCAATGTTCGGAATTTGAGTCGCTCTCGTTATACAGACGAAGAAATGCCAATGCCTCTATCCCAGGTTCCTAGTAGTGTGGACAATGAACGTGTGTCAGGTAGCCGATCCGTCAGTCCATCCAAAAATCCGCTAGAGCCACAAATCACGGACGATGGCTCACGACCCATGAGAAAGAGCGTAAGCGGGAGTATCAAGAGAAGTAGAGAAGAGGAGTCAGGCATCCGAAGTCTTTTTAAAAGTGCCCGAAACCCGGTTTCAAGAGTTAGTGACCTCCTGTGGAAGAGTCGTTCCTCCACCTCTTCCCCGGCGGCCGTCTCAGCTTCGGGATTCTCTACTGACGAGTCAGACATTGAAGATATTCGTAGACCCAAGGGAAAGATCGGGGCTGGTGAAGGCTCTAAAGGGCTTGAGGAGCGGGGCTTGGAATCGTCGTACTCGCGAGAGCAGCAGAAATGGAAGGAAAATGAGGGTGAAGGAGGGGTCCCGCCATTCATCAGCGAGGCGCCAATTTTCACAAGCCCGTTTGAGGGAAGGAGGGGGAGAACGACGAGAGCGAGAGGGGATGGGGAGGAGAAGATGGACGTGGATGATGTGAAGAGGGAGAGGGAGGAGAGGAGGAGGAAGAGCAGGGGGCACGCAGGGCTGTTAAATCCGTATCCAACGCCCAGGATCGATGTCCAGTCTGCGAGTCCATCTTCGAGTCCCGAACGTGGGGAATATCGCGATGCAAATGCTAGGTCTCCTCGGGACTCGTCGGTGTCATCAAGAGAAGAGTGTTTGGACAATCGCTCTGGTTCTGGGCTAGGCATCTCAACTCAACGGCGCCGGAATGCGTTGCCGGTTACGGGATTGTCGAGGTTGGATGCGAATCAGCCTCGTCGCCCTTCTCTAGATGGGCGGAGGCAGTGGAGTATTACGGATAGGGGGGTAAGTGCGCAGAGTGGGCCAATGACGAAGAGGGAGATTGCGAGGGTGAGGGCGTTACTATTGAGTAGTGGGATCAAGGCGAATGAAATCACGAGGAGAGCGAACGAATTAGCAGATCTTAGATGTACAGAGATTCCAGCATACGTTGGGATTGCCGCATTCAGCCAGGAACCCCTCAAAGCGGTTCCACGGACCCAGGAGCATAGGCTAGCAGCTAGGATTCTCTCTGACGATGTGCAGGCGAGTTCTAGGGCTTGGAGTGAGAGCGCGGATGTATTTGTCAACGCAACGATGTTTGAGATCGCGAAGAGGATTGAAATCCTGCAGAATAGGCTATCAGTGGAGGGGCTTGGGGGCCTGATGGGGAGGGCAAGAGGCGCGGCAGACGAAGTGGATGAGATGGAGGATGAGGTCACTCAAAGGAGGACGTTAGAGGTGAAGGGGGTGATGGATCGGATGGAGAGAATGCTGAGGAGGAGGAGAAGGAAATTTAGGTGGGTAAGGAGGGGAGGCTGGGTGGTAGTTGAGTGGGTGCTGGTGGGGGTTATGTGGTGGGTTTGGTTTTGTGTTGTGATTGCGCGAGTGGTACTGGGGGTCATAGGCGGGGTGTTAAGGTTGGCGAGGTGGTTATTGTGGTTGTAGGAGGAGTGTGAGGCTGCAGACGAGAGCGAATGGGTGTTTTTGGTATGATTTTCTACCCTAAGTTGATCGGGCTACGTTTGGTTAGCAAGTGCATGGGCTGGACAGGTCGGATTTTCTTTGTTTGAACTTGGAACTTTCTTGAAATTGATGATAGATGGGTACATAGCATGGGACGAGTTTAAGCGGGCGTAGATGATCAGTATTATACCCTACTTAGCGCATGCGATGTTTAGCAGGTAAAATTTTAGTTTAATAATAAGACATTGTTTCTCATGAGGTATCTGGTTATAACGGTGGTACCAATGCAATGATATCTCCAGGCGCAGGAGATGAGATGTTGATGGCTTGCCATGTTAATAAGTGCTGTAGTTATTACTTGAAAGAGATCTATTATTCTCGCCTTTAATCACGACACATTAATATCTGTTCTAAAATCTGGTAGAGCTAGACCAACAAACGCACGACCGAGCTCAGTGTTCTGTGCTCTTCACCGCAGCAATCTTACTCTTTTCATCCTCGCTTCCAACCTCGGGATCACTTGGCTCTTCATAATTTCCATAATTCTTATCAATCTCAACCGGCGTATGCTCACGAACCGCAAGCCAGGTGGGGAATACAGATAGTCCTAGGTAGGTTATCAGGAAAGAATTCTCAGGAGGGGACAGAAATACAAAACTCACCAAGGAGGATAGTGTTGACCGCGAGCGGAACCCGGCCGCCATACCAGTCGCGAGTGTTAATGCCAAACGAGACTGCCTGTGCAAAACTTTCTTGGCCTCGTAAAATGCCAGTGAATCGAGATAATTCCGAAATGTTGTCTGTCTTAGTAGACACGAAGTAGTATAGCCAATTCTGAAGAGATTGCTGTGAAAAACCTGATACCCTTTGATTAGCCTATGCTGTTTATCTAAGCTACTGGATGCTGAATACTTACTCCAGAGAAGAATCACGAAGAACCCCTCTGTGAATAGTCCATCTAGCCAGTCCAAACTCGGCTGTTCTCGGGTGAACTTTTCTTGGATGACCCAGCCGTAGACCCAAGCGACTATGTGCCAGAATATACAATAGTAGAAACTACGAGTTTTTAGCGGTAGATCTTATGAGTGGGATGGGGTAGGGTTGAAAGCGCCTGCCTACCCAATGGTAATTCTCTTCTTGACTGAAAACCCCTTGTAGTCAAGGAACATACTGATGAGTTGCGAGGCCAGCAATGATGCGAAGTTTCCCACAAATCCAATCAAAGCTCGAGCACGGACACCAAAGTAGTATACCTCAAAATCTAGTAAGCAGTTAGGGTAATATTCTGTAGGATGGAAGATTTTGAGATCAAGTCATACTTCCTGAGTATTGGTTGAAGTATGCCGCCCAGAATATAGGGAGCAGCAATAGGATCTACGTTCACAGTTAGATATGCAGTTTTTGATCTGGGGTAACTACGGCTTACATCACGCCTTGAGACAGCCCTCAACAGAGCACGGAACTCATCAGCAACTGACTTCTCATGAATGATCTTGACCTTGCTACCATCCGAACGCTGAACTTTTTCCGGTTTGGAGAGTAATAGTGCAATGGGTGCAGCAACGCATTGAAGCGCGATGAATATAAGGTATATCTCTACATATGATTGGTTAGAAAGATGCAAAAGAGCTGAATGGAAGATATCATACTTGGTCCGACTTTTCCTTTTCCTTTCTGATTGGCGCCACTATTTGCAAGTTAACACCTGTGCGAAGAATTCTGCTCAGGGTACAAACTGGTTCAGAGCTAAAACAATTGCACCTCCGATGAGTGGCCCTCCGGTACGGAATATCAACCAAATGCTTTAACATAGGTTAGTTACAAAGTCCATTTGGTAAGTAGTGACGGATTACTTACTTCATATATTTTCCTCTCTTTGTTGGTTCGGGATATCCTAGTGCCACGGCGCCCTCAGAGGCCCAAAAGAGGCCAGCTGAGACACCACATGTAACAGCTCCGACCAAGACCAACCAGACGTTGCCCTAATAACTAGTCAATAAATTTTGCCTTTCATTTTGGAATAACAGGAATCATACGAAGCGATTGTTTGTGTACAATCCTGCTCTAAACCACAAAAGCTTAGCAAAATATCCTTTCGAGGCGACCTCATAGCAACGGCACTCACGCATAAATGGGATATCCAGCAGCACCAAAGAACAACGTCCAGTTCAACCCAATCCGATTGGAAATTGGGCCCCCAAGCAAGCAGAATATACCCACTTTAGAGAAACATCAGTAAATCATCTCGAAATCGGGAAGAGAGGTTATGACTTACTCAATCCGAAAACAAGAGCATTTGCAGCGTTAACAAGGAACGGGGATTCTTCACCTCCCGCTCCAAGCGATGACATCGCGTTCCATAGCCCTGGAGCCAGGAACCCAACCGAACCAATAACGAAGGCATTGAAGAGCGATGAACGGTACCAGATCCGTTTCTCCTCCACATGCTGCGATTCTAAGGCCGAGGAAGAAGCCATAGTTGATAATTTAACCCGGTGGTTTTCTTTGCAAGAACTGAAAGGGGGACGACAGAAAACCTATTTTCCGGACGAAAGTTAGGATTATATATAAAAATACAGCTCGAGGCCCTTTTCTGCGAGTATGGCCATCGCAAGAGTAGAACGGTTCCGAATACCTAGCTAAAATGACGAATAATTAAGCGAGGATGTTGAACAGTGGGGATTTGACACATCAATCGGATGTAGTCTACCAAAAAGGAAGGTGGATTTCGGATTGATCCAAAGCCCGTTAAAGTTACGCCAATCGAACTATTGAGCTGTTGAACTATTAAGCCGTGCTTTGACGAATTTTCACATATTTACATGCTTATCAGAAAGTTAGGAATCACGCACTATGCTGAATATTTCCCCGCACCTGGGAATATGTGAGCACATCTAGATTATTGTCAATAAAGCACATTTGACCACAATATAACGGAACGAGAATATAAAGGAGCAAAAGTTTAGTGGAGGCTGGTGTTTCATCGGGTTTGATTATTCTTATACTTCCAGGGAACCCAAGTTGAGGTCACGTGTCTCAAGCCTTTCTTACTAGAATCATTCACTCCAGCGATCTTGTCCGGAAGGCAATTCTCCATCTAAGGTATCGCCGGACTCGAAGCAATAGAAATTAACCAAGAAATTAACCAAAGCAAGCACATTCATTCAGTTCTCCAGGTCGTATTCGATTCCGATTCCGAGTGCCAATCAATGCCAATCAAATCGAACTTCGAACTTCACACTAAATAAAGAAAATGATCTTCCAAGGACCTTATCGATTGAATTTTCAACTAATATTTCTCTTTTAAAGATCAGCCACAGACTTGGGAGATAGTTTGACGTCTATTGGGGTCTTCCCAAGCCAGCCTAAACCCATGTAATAACCTTAAACCAACGAAAGTAAGTCTGAGCCCTGTTGAAAAAAGCTTTTTACGGGCACTAGCCATATCACAGGCATTGCCATGTCAAAAATAATGTGCCCCTTAAATCGTGATATCAGATATAGAATACGTCTTGTGCGGATGTAGTTTTCCGTTATGGTTTTTCGTGTGCTGGCGTTCTCTTCGTCAATTTCTCTACCTCCTCCCATTGTATCCCCTTGTTTCGGGGGCAATTGTTTTCGTCAGCAGTTGAAAGAGAAGCACCTAAAAGTATTTAGCCATTATAGTTAAAGTAGGGCATCTAGTTTGGGAGAATAACTGGGTAAGCTCAGGCCACTATACCACCTGCAGATGTCATTGAATGGGTCCTGTAGATCAACTATAGTACGAGGGTCGGTAGCTACAAATCTCAAATTACTTTTGCCAACGTCTAATCCTATGCGACTCAAGAAGGTAGAGAATCGTTGAATTGAGGCTGGTTGGCAAGGCTGGTTCAAAGCTAGAGTTGTCGCTCTTGATATATTTCAGCTGCATTAAGCAGATTTTTGAAGCCTATAATATAGAATTAATTTATTTCTGCGCATTGGGACATTCTTTAAGTATATACTAGGTAAGTGAATATAAATAGTTAAGAAAGGTAGTTTGAAATACCTTTGGATGGAAATGAATAATGAGAAATGCTAAACTACTTGATTTAAACTTGTTCTATCAGTAAAATGAAATTCAAAAGTTGAGGTTTTGTGAAAAGGTTTAAAAAGCGGTATATGAATTACGGCGAAAATTTGTTATACTAGCATTTTACTAGATGAAAGAGTGAAATCAAACGCGCTACTTCTAAGGAACTACTGCGCATGAGAAAGATTATTAACGCGACAAAGGAGAGACAATGATTATTTTAAATTACTCCGTTGATGTTGAATACAAAAATATTAGACAAGTTTAACGTAGGCGTAATGATAAATGGTTGAGTTTGTAACTTTGAGATTGACATCTATAGAATTAGGAGCGTTTGAACAAACATAAAAAGAGTATAGAAGAAGCTGAGGTTAGAATGAGACGCATCTGGTTTAAGAAAAGCGACAAGAAATGAAGAAATTGAAATTAAGGTCAGAAGACGACAGATAGCAGGGGCAGAGCACCGAATTCCTGAATTCACTGAATTCTGTTCGGGGTAGACCAAAACAAAGGACGAGTGAATTCATTACTGAGCACTGCTGCGATCTTAAGTCTTACACAAGTCCCTTGCATATCTTTTGGCAAATTTACTTTCCTGACTATATACAGCTTCAAAGGGAAACATTTGCGACAGCTTTTCATAGAAAGAGAGAAAACCAAAAAGATTCAAAGGAAATGCCCATAAACCATTGTACCAAGGTACGTGACAAAAGAGGCCCAGGGTACTCATACGCCATTACCCCAGTGACCCTCTGAAGGAAAAACGTACTTGTTAATATTCGCTGCAACTGTGCATTCGCACACTGAAGCTGAAATCCACCATCAAAATTCTCATAATGCCACGGAGTTCTGCCTTTTACCCTGAGGCTGGTGCTTGAGCATGTAACTGTCGACCCTTATCAACAATGCGTTGGCTATAATAGCTGAACTAGAGGGGAAAAAAAGCGAAGTAACTGGCCCAGTCAACCATGTTTGGGCTTCTTTTGGCTATTTGAGTGTTCGAAGCCTTCATGGGATCGATTTCTCTTGCCTGAACTCTGAGCAACGCCTGCACTTCCAAGTTTACTTGGCCCAATTTTCGAATTTGGAGGGGTTTCGCAAACGGCGTTTCCACGTGGGTATAGTGGAGGACCAAACTGCTCAGAAAAGTGATTTGCAGGAGTAGTCATGTGATTTCCACCAGAATCGAAGAGAGGACGAGGTAGATTACCAGGGGCAATTGTTGAACGACGTTTTAGAGGCTTGCGGGTTGGGGTATATAGCTCGTCGTCGCTTGCATAGGTAAGTCTGACTCTCTCTCGTTTCTTCGCAGGAGCAAGGTCTTCGGGGCTTGAGCCATCGGCATCCTTCATTTCTATGTCTTTATCATCGTTGGTATTGGCTGAAAAGGGATCTTCAAGTCCGGAGATTGAAGAATTGAAAGAGGGATTGAAGCGAGAAATTCCCTTAACAATTGCCCGAGGCTCTCTGTTTTCGAATGGTGAATAGCTTCCTCGGGCGTTTGTCTCCTGAGATGCGAGCTGGCCTATTTTCAAAGTTAGAAGCATTCCAACGCAGACCCGAAGAAAATACTTGTAACTCACTACTAGCGCAAAATTGACTTCCAACCGATCTTTGCTTTTGAGCCGGTCGCTTGGGAGTTGAGGGTGGAGGCGGGCGATTGAATTGGTAGTCCATGTCTGTACTTGGCAAAGCGAAGAGTAGGGAGAGGCTGTCAAAGTATAGAATACAATACAACAAAAGATTGATAGGATAGATCTTGCTAAGTCAGGCCTGGCCTTGGAAATTAGTTGCCGGTTTGCAAGTACTGGAATCGCAAGTGGTTGCGGTAATCTTCATCAAGGTGTTTGGGAAAGAAAAGAAATTCGTAATACGAGAAAATAGGCTTCTGGAAAAGGTAACTCCGTTCCTAAGCACCGTGCCTACGTTTTAACTTCAAAGGTGAATGCGTACTCACCTTCGCCTCGCCGTTCTTGATTGCTTTGGCATGTGGCTGCCACAAGCGAGTGAATAAGGAGCATGCGTGCGGTTGGCTCTCTGAGATTAAGAGTTTGTATGCATTTTTATTATACAATTTCAAACCATAGATTTCAAGAGTCTTTAGAACATCACGGTTCATTGCAGCGGGAATCATGCCAGAGCATCTCAGCAGAATCACTCCTCAAGATACCATATCACGTGTCGTACTTGAGATTGCGGACCAGCATTGACAGTTTGAATGCTCTAAATACATTCTGGAAGAAAAATTAAATAAGCTTGCAAATCCCTCAAGAAGAGAAACGATATAGTCACATCGAAAGAGACCTGTTGGGACAATCATGGTTGGTCATCGCCTAGATCGTGACACAGGTGAGATCCACTGTAATTGTAAAAGGCGAAGTTCCTTTGGATTCTTCTATGGTACGAAACATGAATATAGCGACAACAAGGATACAAATAGATTTATCAAAGGAAGATGGCGAAGATAGATAGTTAGGTGTCTCACTAGTGTTAAGTAAAGAAGGTGCCAGTGATATGTAAATTCATGCTCTATTGTCGAATTTCTATGAAGCTGTTAATCTGGTGTGAGAGAACTTGGTATCTCAATTCTGTCATACCTTTTTATCCTCGCTAATGAGGCCAAGCCAATGTGACCATGCTCCCAATATAAATCAGAATATCTGACTCGGAAATCTGTGTGAGGAAGATCCTTTGGCACATATGACGATTCGGCGATCTTAGTGTGAAGTGAAGTTACCCCAAGTCTCGAGGTTAGTGCTGACATGAACCATTAATGACTCTGGTTAACTATTTTCGGCTCCGGAAACTTCCCGTCGGATGGATATGTCGGATCTTTCGGGATCTTAACTTATAATGGGTTAGGTGTCAAGATGGCTAAATTCTATGCCGGATTTTCCAAGTTCTGTTCCGTGGCACTTCCGACTTTGTGTCTAAGGGACTTAACAAAACTCAAGAGCGATGATGCGATGGTTAGAATGTAGGTGGGGGTTGTATTATTATAAAAAGACTGGATATCCTGAAGATGATTAGATTCCCTAGGGAGATATTAAAGTAACTCATGCTTGTTGAAACCAAACATAATGACGTCCCAGGATCCTGATCCAAGCTTTCGTTTCCCACACACTGCGCAGAAGCATTCCTCCCTTCATACTGCTGATCATTCCAGCTATGAGCTTCCCGATAATTACGCAAATCTTAACGAGGTAGCAGCGTCTCCTCCTGTCGAAAACCCTCGAGAGCAAGAGTTGTATCGTCCCTGCAGTCTTGAAGAGAGTCGTTCCCAAGACCAGCAGGCAATACGACACGTTCAGCATGGAGACCCTCCACGTTATTCTCTGGATGGAGGTGGTCAGTCAGTAACTGAGCGAAAACGCCACGGAGTATCCTGCTGGGCTTCAGTACGAAAGTGGTTCTCGCGACACTGATGTTTTCGGTCATTTCTGCACCTCAAGGGCTGGGAGCGGGAGGTTTGTGTGTTTGTCAGTTCGTAATGCAGCACAGACGCGGATTAGGTCTGCCTGGGAGGAGTTGATTGTTCATTGCGAGGTGGTAGTTGACGAATTGTTACGGCTATTCGGGTTGGCGGGGAATATGGAGATACAATCAGCAGTAAATTTAAAGTCTGGAACGATTTCCACCTCTGCCGTGTCAAATTTTTATCTTTGATTTTTTCCATCTGAAAGTTTATAAAGTCATGATCTACAACATTTGAATTTGGCTTCCGTCGGTAGATTATCAATGGGTAGTGAAGTTGCTAAATCATTAATATTTCTATAGTGCACTTCTTTTCTTGTCACTTGTCAAATAGTTGACTGCAGGACGACCTCAAGATCTAGGTCATACTTCATATAACCTGATTATCTGCATCATAAGCTTCGAGACTAACCTCTCACACAACGTGCGTCTGACCGAAATGTTTTCCGGCATAAGAGTACCTTTGACCCTGCGCATTTAGTTCCTCCTCGATGTCCATCAATCGATTATACTTTGCAACCCGCTCACCACGACAAGGGCTGCCAGATTTTAGATGACCTGTCCCGAGGGCAACGGTCAAATCGGCAATGAAGTCGTCGGTAGTCTCGCCTGAGCGATGCGACACGAAGACTCGCCATCCGAAACTGAAAGCCATTTCCGCGCTGCGATATTTCAATAATTGTTAAACACGCGGATGAAAATTTACTAACGCTTCAATTGCCTCCATGATGGTTCCAATCTGGTTGATCTTTAACAGCAACGAGTTACACGCCTTCTTATCCCGAGCAATTTTGATCCTGTCAACATTGGTTGCAAGCAAGTCATCCCCTACTAGCTCGACCTTGTAGGTTTCATTGAATATTGACCATGCTGCCCAATCATCCTCCGCAAATGGATCTTCGAGAAGCACGATCGGATACTTCTCAATTAGGTCCCGGTATAGCTCACCGAGCTGCGTTGAAGAGAGTTTGGTTTCTGAGCTGGTGTTTGACTGATTCTTGAATGCCAGATCATAGGTGCCTGAACTGAAAAATTCACCGGATGCTGGATCTATTCCGATTTTGACTAATCCCGTGTAGCCGCATTGCTCTATGGCGGTGACTAGTAGGTCAAGGGCTTCGTGAGGCTTAGAAATAGGTGGTGCAAAGCCACCTTCGTCTCCTGCCCCGATGGCTGAAGCCATCAGCAATGAAGCGTAAGATATAAAGTATGACAACTCACCAGATCCATCGAATTTGGCTTTTATGACAGTTTTCAGCTTTTGATAGACCTCGGAGCCCATTCGGACGGCGTGCGTGACAGAGGTAGCCCCAACAGGAGCGATCATGAATTCTTGAAAGGCCATGAGGTTTCCGGAATGTACCCCACCATTGAGCACATTGAAAAATGGGACTGGCAGGATATATGGCTTGCACGACTTGGATTGCTGGCGGAGGAACTCATACAGAGGGACGTTCTATCTATAGCATTAGCCAATTAATTCCGGTAGACAACATGAAGTTCGAAACGTACCTGCTCTGCAGCACCGGCCCTTGCGCAAGCCATACTTATGCCAAGAATAGCATTGGCGCCGAGTTTACTCTTATCTGCCGTCGCATCTAATCCCTTCATCAGGGCATCGATGTTTGCAAGGTCTTTGCCCACGTCGAACTTGCGTGCAATGATGGCAGGTGCAAGGATTTTATTCACATTATTTACTGCCTTCAAGACGCCATTGCCCCCATAAAGAGACGATTCCCCATCACGTAACTCAAGAGCCTCATAGGCGCCTTTAGAGGCCCCAGAAGGCACGAGGGCCCGGAATACTCCTGATCGATTGTTTAGTTTGTCCCAGAAAGAAAAGATAAAGGAGAAGGGAATACCTTTTTCGGTGGTTAGCCGAACTTGGACAGTAGGATTGCCCCTTGAATCGAGTCTTTCAGAAGCTTTAATGGCGGTGATCATTTTGCAGCGTGGTCTGGAGGAAGGAAGTAAGCGAAGAAATAATGCCGACAGTAATACTTTGAAATCAGATACTTGGAGCAAAGCTAGGTAGATGATTGAAACAAGTTCTGGATTCAGGAAACCTTGACCACGTACTAGTACTTTGATTTGTTTGTATTTAAATAGAACATGCGTTATCCAGATGCCAAGTACACTAGACGGTTGCATCGGGAGTCGGTTGTGCCGGAGTGTTATCCGGAAATGGCGGGTCAATTCTTTTTAACTAGGCCAATTGGCAAATAAGCTAGTGGCTATCCCTTAGGATGGTGCTGGTTTGCGATATTTAGCGAAAAACAAGCACTGGGGTTATTACATTTGAATGTAGTTTAATGGACTGGTGCACTTCTAAATATCATATCTTGGTGAAAATCTTTCATCATGGCTACTATATTGTGGTAATCTGAACAGCTCTCCAGTTACATAGAACTGCTGCTGTGAAGATTGTTTTCAGTGGGCAGAAAATGAGGCATTTCAAGCGCAGAGGATCTTCCATTATCGAAGCTCAAGGGCTGCGCAGGGTCGAGAAACTGGGCTGACCATTCCATTGCATCGGATAACTCGCCAGGCCAACCCTGCCAACTTGATGAATCGGATTCAACATTGAATTCTGACGACTGATGCTGTCGTTCTTGCAACAGAGTGCTCGTCATTGGTAGGTTTAGCACATGGCCAAAAGGACCAGGAGTCAAGGATGAGTTTTCCTTCTCTAAGTGGGCTTGATCTGGCCGGTATTAGTCAGTGCAGATCATGAAAATATAGAAACGTCGTAGCTTACTTCTCGTGATAATACGTGTTCTCTTTAAGCCTTTCATCATATCCCTAGCACGCCTAGCAGCATCTGAATTAACACTTAGAGCATCGAAGACTTTTAAGCATGTCTCCGCATCTTCATTAAGCATTTGCGACTGAAATTCTGCAACGACTTCAGCCGGATTTATGCATGCGCTCGCCACAAGGAGAATGGAACTGGCGCAGAGCAAACAAGATATCATTTGCCACCAAGGAAAATCATATACCAAGCTCCTCTCATCCGAGACATTATTCAAGCGGTGCGCTATTTCCTGTGCTTCTGCAACACAAATTCCCTCGAAATATTCTACTCGATCATGAGCCAGTTCTACCAAGGCCATCAGTGGGTGGTTATGCCTTTGAAGCCATGTGAGACAGAGATATGGCCGATGTATGAGAGCACGTAGATGGTGAAACTTTATTGCAAGCATATTACGCTGATCAATTTAGCAATGATACCAGCACACAATTTTAAGAGGAATTTTAAAACTTTACCTGTCTCCTGAAAACCACAGACCGCTCAAATGTGTGACCCAAATCAAAGCGTAAGTGGCGCGGAAGATTACGTTTCCATTCCGATAGTAATAGATCCAGCGAGGTAGTTTTCAATAGCATCTCTTCATAATCGGTTTCAACTACCTGCGATGGGCTATATAGATCGTTGATAACCCGGCCAAGGATCCAAGAAAACTTGATCACCGAGAGAAAGTAGTCGAGAGAAGAGTGTTCAGAGTTTATATATGAGCCGTTTTGATGGCCATCTGTAGAGACGGATTCTCCTGTTCTAGAAGGCAGATTGACACAGTAGTCGTTCTCGTGTATTGCAGCAGGTCGACCCAACTGAAGGGCAAGGAGCCGGTCAAGGACATACATTGAATACCACGTTCTCCGCATCGTCTCTTGCTTTTCGACGCCGGCACTGGTATTAGGGCGCTTTAAACTATCTTCAACATAAAGTCCAATGCTCTGTCCTACACGGATAGCCAGACCAAGAGTATTCCAGCATCTGGAAGGAGGTAAGCTCGCCACCCCAGACACAACAACTTGACACAAGCTCGACTTACCTATCTGTTTGGCCAGTGGCAAGCAAAAAGAAGCATTGTGCAACGAGGGTTTGGACATTAGCCAGAGTGCAGTCTGTCATTATAGAATCTCCACAGGACAATGCTTGTTCGAAGTATTGCAGGTGAGTTAGAGTCTCGGCATTTTCCGAGCGGGGAAACGAGGTATAGTAGGCCCCAATAGCAAATAGGGTGTCTAAGTAATTAGCCACAAGGGCAGTGATATTGGTCGGGAAGTGGTTGAGGCATACATGATAAAGAAAGCCAAGAATCTTCGTCTGGGCTGCCCGTCAAACCGTCGGACCAAAACTTCTCGAATCTTTCCATGAATACCGCCTTGCTGATGAAGGGATACGCAATATGAATTGTGGAAAAGTAAATATCGACGTAGCTATTTGCAAGATCTCTCGTGGGAAGTTCTGGAGCCACTCCTTGCTTCAGCCGAGGTGACTTTCCGTCGTAACTTTGCATAACATTGCCAAGTGTAGTTTCTAACTCCTCATCATTCTGGAAGATTTCCTTAATCGAGTGGAAGAACCACACATCACTTGCTTGGCCTACATATCTCTGGCCTTCAACATTTCGTTCCTCGGGTTCAGCTAGGTTGAATGACTGGGGAGAGGTCGAGTCGCTCTCCCTGGGGCCGTTGAGTGTCACCAACCGCTGTATCTCTTCTGGAAGATGACGACGAATATAAGAGATTGTCAGATCAACAACGGTGCGGTCCGGATTGGATAACTTGACACGGATACTGCGTATCAGCTTCTCGTAGTGTGCAATGGCCTTCGACAGCGATGCAGAAGATGGGGTTGGTTCCACGGTGGAGCTAGAAACGCGCCCTCGTTTAACGTCCACTTCTTGAGATCGTACGGGCTTCTCGTCAGACCAGACACAAGTGTGGCCATAACCCTCACAGCGATTACAGACCGGATGCCGACCATCACACTGGAGCCGAGGTCAGAATATCATAGTGGGTGTCTGCTTTAACACTTCGATCAACCAAGAGAGGAAGATGAATAGATACACACCTTTGATTTTTGCAGTCTACAATTCTGACAAGCTCTAGCCACACGTCTGCGCTTCAAGGTAGTGTCACGAGGAGTAGATGTATTATCCAAAGTGCCGCTGGCTGACTCCTCGAAGGTGGCGGCGGCGCTTGCTTTGGAAGAAGCCATACCGTACGGCACCTACAAGAGGGTATTACGGGTGCACCGAAAGCTCATGTAGAAAAGCACATACTCAGCCGGCTGGGCAGTTATCTACTTGTGGGCAACTGGTTATAAAGTAAAGCTGCGTGCGGGTTATCAGGTCATCGTGGTGAGTCTTCATTCTTGGATCATGCTACGATTTGCCGTACTCGTGGGACAGTGCTACGTCATACCAGATCCATGTAGCTCTTGAGGAGGTTTATACTTTGTAAAGTAGTTTGGGGGAGGTTAGGAAACATCACCTGAACCTTCTCCGCTAGTCCCGGGAGATCCGACATTTCCGGCCGAGGACTTACAGCGTGGTGGTTGAGGTAATACGGACCATTATTAGCTTTCTGCTCGGGTATAGAGTTAGTACTTGAGTATAATTCTGTATGAATAATTTACACTAGTGGAAGAAAAATAAGAGTTCTTAATTAAATAAAGGGAACATTGTCATTTACTTTATCATTAAGTTTTATAGTTGCTTTAATAATTCTTGATGTGATCAACAGATATTCATATAAATGAATAGTATTGAAGAAGAATGCATACACACATATACATATATAGCGGACAGAGCTGCCCTCTCATTAAGTCTCAAGTAAAAGCAAGTTAAGAACTTGATTTTAGGGACTTGATGTTGGGATAAAAGTGCTGGGCGGTGTAGAGGCCACGCTAACCCTAGAGAATAATAACCCCAGACTCGACCGGCAGAATGCTCTTTCTCGGGAAAATACGAAACTTCCAGCAAGATGAAACACAATGTCGGAGCCCGACATCGACAGCAATAATAGCTCTTACGACTCATCCTCAACAGAAGACGGACGCCCCAATTGGTTTCAAGGCCCTGCTTCAACATGGCTTTATTTGACAAAGGAAGAACGCGGTCTTGCTTCAAGTTTGGAGCAGCTGAGGAATGAAGATTTGAGTTTGCATTTGTACAATGCATATGTACTACGAGCACGAGCCAAAGACGCGGAGGAGAGTGAAAATGTAAGTTTTAGTTTAATGGTTAGGACAAATTGTGCTAATGGGCTCCAGGGAAGATCGAAGATTGAACGCGAGTTTCTTGCAGTCCCAGAAGAGGATAGGACATTCAGACCTCCCAATCGATGGACAGCTTGGCCACTACCAGTAGATGAAGTGCCGAGGGGTACCGAAAGGTCAGCTGCAGATGAGAGAGATGATGAATATACATATAAACAAGAGGAGGCCTTTCGCCTAAGCCGAGGGTTGGAGGACGCGCTAGTCGCCGTTACGTTGCAGATTGCCAAGAAAAGCTTTCAGGCTCGACCAAAGACTACGGAGGAAACTGGGAAAGAGGGAGGATCCAGATCTGCTGTCAGAGATTGGGAAGAAGCCAACGACGATGCACTAAATGAGCCGAGGCCCAGCAAAAGCGCACTACAACCAGTCATATCCGCAGACGACGAAGCATCAGAAGAGATTCTTCGCCCATCCATTCGACACACCCTCTCTGAACTTGATAAGCTGCTCGTAGCACTACACCTCGCACGACAAACCTGTCGTCGATACTCACAATCTGAACCCGAATCCGACGATGAAATTGCGTACGATAGCGGTGCGGAAGAACATTCCGGGAGATCTCGCAATTTCACAAATTTACCACACAGATCGAAGCGCGATGCCATTGTTGGTGTGGAAGAGGAAGGAGTCGGCACTTCAGCGGGGAAATTATCACCCAAGAAAGGGCGTAGAGGTAGGCCGAAGAAAGAGTACCCTAAACTCCATGGGGAAGACGACGAGGAGTATCTAGTGAGGGTTGCGAGACAGCAGAAGAGGCCATTGCCAGCGTTTGCGCTATCTCAAAAACCAAGATCTCAATCTCGTGGAGGTTATATACCGAGAGGAGATCCAGCGAAGAAATCATCGGAAGAAGAGAAGGAGAAGGCATTGAACAAGAAAATGGCATTGCGGGATTGGAGTGAAGTGATTGGGGCGGCAGCATTAGTTGGATTTTCAGAAGAGGTAGTTGAGAGGACGGCAAGGAGATGTGCTACATTGTTTGGAGAGGGGATGGAGATGAGAGTTTTGAGGGAGGCGCCATTCTCAGAGAAAGACCGGGATGTGGTGAAGAATTACCAGCTCGAAGAGATATCCATTTTGAGTGGTCAAATTACTGATTCAGACGAGGCGAGTGAAGAAAGCGAGGGAGGCGAGGGGGAATGGGAAGGAGAGATTGAAGAAAGAGGCACCCAGAGGCCAGAAGTTAAGCTCGATAATCTTTATACCAGGAAGTATTTTTGCCCAATAGGACATTGCAAAAGGAAGATGGAAGAATTTCAAGATGAGCCGGAGCTGAAGATTCATCTGTTACAGTATCACAGGGTCGAAAAGGAGATGTTAGATGAGTATATTCTGCCAAGCGATGAGGAGATGCTTGGGGGTGTCCACGTGGATGGATTTTTGAGGCTTGTCAAACGACAATATGGCGACCAGTATCAGGCGGGGTTGGGAAAAAAGAGAAAGGCAAAGGAGGATGGAGGCGATGATGAGACTAGTGGTGAAGAACTAAGCGATAATTAGTGGGTACATTTAAGTTTATGAACAAGTAAAATTCTCTTTGTCCCTTTCCTATATTGTAGAATACGAGGTTAAGGTCGGGAAACCCCAATCTTTTCGCCAACAGAGCTCAATCAACAACCTGGACCGAATTTTTAGTTTGTGGGGTTTAGCGTGATGGTACCCATTTCAAACGGCTCAAACAATAAAAAGTGAAAATATATTATTCAAATAGGGTATCTAGAATTGACATTGCAACGTGAAGGATCTTTCAATCTCACTCCAACGCACGAGGAAACCATCTAATATGATACCATCTCATGACTAAGATTTAAGATTCAATTATACTAATCCTATGCTACAATCTTCCTATGGCATGGACACAGTAAGGTTTGAAGTGAATATGCGGCTCTTAGTACTCTTTACTTCTAGGAGGTGTTGCCAAGTAGTCCTGCTTCGATCGCGCTCTTGCGTTTTCGTCTCTCCCCTTGAAGCTGTCCAAATATAACCTGAATTCCGTCTGTCTTTCAACCGCTTCCTTGACGTGATGCCATTTTACTGACACTACGTCAACATCTAGGAGCTGCCCAACTATGCAACTCTGATGTGCTGACTTTTGTTCCGAACGTTGCTGGACTTCGACCATCGCCACGGCATTCTGGAGAATATTTCGGATCTGACGCCCGTTGAGCTCAGCACGGTGCTCGACTAGGTAGCTTTCTGCTCTACTTTGGACTTCAGTAGTGCCTGTTCCTTCAAATCTGCGGATAAACTCCTTTACAATCTTTGATTTGGTCTCAGGGGATAGAGGGTGGTAGGCGATAGGGCAAGTGACCCTGGAGATGAACGAGTCATCAATGTGACCTGCTCGGTTCGTAGTCAAAAATAGGACGCCCTTGTAATACTCCAAGGTTCTCAAAAAGACTGTTGAGAGGCTGTTGCGTTCCACATTACCTTCATGCCTCTGCTCTAAGGAAAAGATCTGCTTCATAAATTAGCAAAATAGCGTCCCACTTGGCAGCAAGAGTGAACCACTGTCGAAGTTTTGCCTCCGCATCAAAATTGGCCAGCGTTCCAACATCCTGGGCTATTAGACTGAGAAGCGGACTATCTGTATCGCTGGCAACACATTCTACGGTCAATGTTTTTCCAGTACCAGGTGGGCCATATAAAAGAAGTATCTTGCCCTCTCCTTTACCTCGGACAAAGTCAGAGCTTACACCGACAGACCTCTTGCCCTTTGGGAGGACTGTCCTAAGTGATTCTTTGTCGGCGTCTGAAACCAAGACTAGCTCGTTGTCTAGCTGGTTCGGTAATGAGACAGGTGCCTCCTCACTGATGTAATCGATTTCAAAAATCATCCACCTTTTCGTCTTTAAACCAAGACCCTTAATCCACCGTGGTAATAGCACGTAGACTTCCTTTATTCTTGAGAAGGTGCCGCTGTTTAATGGGGTGAAATCAGTCAGGTTCCGAAATCGTTGGCTACCGCCGCCGTCCGCAATTGGATCCAAACGTAAGAACTCGCGATATCGGGTGTCAGATTGGCTATACCCGTGCTGTATATAAGCTTCCGGGTCAAGGCTTTTGGTCCTAGAAACATTAGACGTCTCCGATGATAATACTGCGGCCTTCACTTGTTCTTTGGTATACTACCTGGCCTCTTGCCACAGACTTGTGTATAGTTTTCAAAGAGAATCCGCAGAACTACCAGCGGAGCAATTCTTCGATATGCTTAAAACTCTCATCCTGAGTATGGTCTCCCTACGGAGGAACATACCAGAGCTGACGGCGCCTTTCTCATTCGCGGTTGCGGAATTGAGGACAAGCCATTGAATGACAAAACTATGCAACAACTGGTAGAACTCTTCAAAGATATCCTATTTAAACTCTCTAGTGGACCCAGTATGCGCATCTTGCTCATTATCGATGGATTGGAGGTTTGCGAGTGCGAGGAAATCGAAAACTACAGATCTCATCTGCGATCATTCTTCCGAAACCTGGAAGTAATCTGCGGCCAAGACGAGGCCGGCAGCAATGCAGTTGTCAAAGTCCTTCTCGGCTACAAGGGTCATGCTATGACTCTATACGACTATGTGAAGGCTAAGGATACCGTGGACGTCACGAGCCTTCCGACTAGTTCAACGAGCTTGATGCAAGAGCTCGCTCTGAAATTGAAGGACATCGAATCTCAAGGGGATCTACCCCCTTATTAAGATATTACCATGGGTCAGCTCCCCTCTGTACAGATGATAACCGAAAGTCCGACTTAACAATGATGCAGAGTCGTCTCGACAAGAGTGGCTGATGTTCGCAATGTGACACATGCCATCAACTTTGATCTCCTAAGTTTAGAGTATGGTGGCATCGCGTAGTAATCTCATCGAAATGTGTCAGGCTATTGCAATTGTCTTGTAGCAAACAAATTCTTGCTGTAGATATCTCTTCTAATAAAATCCAAGAATGATCTCTCATCTTATATGAATAGTTACAATGTTATGAAGAGCGCCACACACTTCGATACAGAATCATGTTGCTAGTATGTACTAGCATTTAAGGGTGACCTCATTGGTAATAGATTGCATAATATATTAACCCCATAGATTTATACAAGAAACTTGAATTCGTGAAGGTAGTGGTTGGGCGTTTCGTTTCCTGCGACTTTCTGCAACAGGAGTCTATGATGAGCCCTAAAAGTTCTCGATGATTCTTCTTTTAATTACAGCGAGTGGAAATCGTAGCCAAAGGGGAGTCCTAACCGGTCACCTTCTGCTCGTTCCATAGCTCACTTACTCACGGCCCAGGCTAAAGCAGTGGTCGCTTAGTTCCGAAAGCGGAAATGTAAAATACTCACGTCGACATTCTAAATTAATATGAAGTGGTACCGTGAGTATCACTAATCCTCCTTATATCGAATTCTCCAGCTCTTTCTAAGAAAATGCAAAGGCTGTGCCAAATTTTGCTTTGACCCCTGCTGGGGTTTTGCTTATCCTGAATTGCATTTCTTTTGTTGCCCGGGTTTTCGAAAGCAATCTTGTATTGGTTTCTCGTGTTCCCTGGGGAATCTTTTGCAAATTGGAAGCCCCTCGAGAAAGTGGAAGGTGCGAATGTTAGAATTAGGCGCTGTAAAATAGTGATCGCTGTAAGATAGTAAATGTATGTATTATGGTTGAAATATCAAAATTAACTTTGTTACGAAATGGAACAGCGATAAATTTCAGCTATTCTCGATTGACAGTTGATGTATCCCTCCATCGTCTCCCTCGGGAAGATTCAATTGTCCCGGTTAGTACCTCATAATATAGGTAGATAGCCAAAACGTATTTTTCCATCTGAGCGTATGATAATCATCAGCGTTTCTATCATGCTATTGATGGCCGAATGCAAAGGCTAACACCGAAAGACTCAAACATTGTCACGCCCCCATCAATACCCATTGCTCAGCTAAAGACCAAGGTCATCATCATCATACGTTATATCATATATGACCCCCCCCTCCTCCATTCTAACTGGCCGTTTCTTATTCTATTCTACGCCCCCTCACAATCAGATAATACAGAAGTTGCATGGAAGAGGGCATGGAATCACGAAGCAGAAGCGTCCGGGACAGGCCTCGCCGCCGCGTAGGTGAGTTGTTTGCTCCTCTTGTTTTTCTTCTGCATCCGTCGTGTTTGAGATGCGGTTCTCGGTAGATATTGGCTCGAGGCCTGTGATAAGGACAGTTGATTAGCTCTGACTTTGTGACAGAAAGACTAAAGATGTCGCAATCTTGGGGAGGAGGGGGAAGGAACGGGATATTTACTCATCGGCTTTGGGGCAGGAGGTTGAGAGGTTTGCATTTGCGCGTTGGCTGGCTGGGAGTCGGCTGGTGACATTTTGAGGGATTAGAAGGCCTAAGAGTCTTCGGGAAACAACTGATTGATTGATGTGCGAAGTGTATTGTAGGTTGAAGTTCCAAGTACTAAGTTAGGTTGTTTTAAGACTTAAAAGGGGCGTTGGAGGTACAGGGGTTCACGTCATCAGCCAGCGGAATTCCCATACTAGCGGTACTTGTGGTCCCGGCTACGGGCATATATATAAATAAACACTTACACTTCGTCCGATGAATTGATGGAGCACTTGAACTTATATAGTTGAATAGTATAATATATTCACGCTACTGGTTATTATATCATAAGCCAATTTGCTAAAGATGTTCCACATCTTATATTTTTTAGGCTCTGATAGATTCATTCCCTTTTTTTCATAGTTTACCCATGCAGATGATTCTCCACCCTCCTTGCGTTTGAAAGCCACTTTTCTTGGTTGCACCGGATTTTGTGTCGGGAACATTCCCTTTAGATGTTTGTCATATCAGATGACCAAGGACAATATGCACGAAGCCTAAACCGCCGTCCTTCCGGCTATGGGAGGGATACTATTCGCCTTGGGGTTGGTCTATATTCTAATGTGAAGGTATCACGGGCCGAGTCCTGCCGAAGAGCTCGCCAAATGGCTACTCCTAAGTCTATGCTGCTAGTAACCGCTTCCCGTCCAAGTTCAGAGTCGGTATAAGGATACTGTGCAACGCAATAAAATCTCCCATCAGTAGCTCTTGCCGAGATCGGGTTTCAGAACACACATCCTCCAACATATTTCGAAGATTAGGACCTTTGTCAACGCGAATGCTTTGAGGTCAAACTCATGAGACATAGCTGTGTTTGCCTTCGGAAATGGGCATGCTGTGCAGAACTCTCAGGTGTGGCTTAGCAGGACTGCCAGAATCCAATGCCTCAAACGAGGCCTTGAACAAACCTGCTGCTCGCCGCAGTTGCAGTTTAGGTATTCTTGATGTCTATTTTCTTGTTGGCATCTGCTTTCCCGCTTTCTCTCTAGCCAGACTTTTGCGCAAATACGCTTCAGGCGAAGGCAACTGGCCGGCGCTACTAGTTTTCAATCCTGATGAGGGAGGCACACTTGGCCTTTTCACGTGGCTCTAAAAGTCCAAAGGGCTGGGAGCCTCTTTTGATTCATTATACCTTCACAATGTTCTAACCCCTGGAGGATGTTCGACCATTCTACAGCGGTTGCTCGTGCACTCTACTTTTAAAATGAGAGATGACGTGGGCCTATAACAAAGGATATTCATTGAAGGGCACTTGAGAGGATGCTTGATTTTCAGAGCAGTTCAAACACAAAAGAATATTTCAATATCCCAATGTTCTTGCTTCCTACCCCTCACATTCTCCATTTCTCATTCGAATTTAACGTTTCTAAAAGACGTTGATAGCTAATCTTCGTTTCTTCATTCGCATCAATCTGGAATAATGTCAGCATGTTCTCAAAACTCTAGATATACAAGCATACAGTAACTAGTACCCCGAGGTTTCGATAATAATCTAACACATCCGGGTTTAAGCGCTGGAATTCCTCGTAGCGCTGGTGAAACATCTCCTCGTTGTCGTCAAGTCTCCCGTGAAGTTTTCGGGTCAGATAACAGTCTACCGCAATCCATTTTTTTGCAGTCAAAGAAGAGAACAAGATCCGGCTTGCCTAACTGTAAGGGATGAGAATCACAAAAAAAGTATTTAGATATAGAAAGATCTTGCCTGGTCTTCGCTTGCAATGCCCTGATCTAACCTTCGCGGAAATCCATCTACAATCACGGCAGGGCATGCCCCTAGCTCCCTCTCAATAGCATCCTTCAAGATAATGACAACTATCCCCGTTGGTACAAGCGTACCCTTCCGAACATAGCCCATGACCTCGAGAGTTCGGTCGGTTTGGTCATTGCTTACACTCCGTAGCAGATCCCCGACCGAGATGTGATAGCAGCTATAATCTTGTACTAAGAGCTTGCACAATGTTCCCTTTCCCGACCCTGGACATCCTAAGTACCATCAGCTCTATGCACATCAAGTGCTTGTGGCTAGGGCTTACCAATGACATATATGAGGAGATGGTGATTTTGAGGTAAGGCCTCCTCACTGCGATGTTCGTTCATGTGGTTCTGCTGTATCGCTCGTTCGCTTTGTAGCGTTTGCTTGGGTTGTAGCATTTGCTGGTATTTGAGCGTTTGAGCGTAGGTGTGAGATTAGAAAAGGTGTTTGATGAGGAGGGCTGATTTTGTTAGTTGAGGAGCTGAGTGCCGGGTCGGGTGGCTGCACATCCCTCGGGAGGTGAAGCAATATATATTTCTGTGTGTAACACGCAAACCGTCCATCAGGAATTCTCAACATCTGCCGGTCTTGTCATAAAGAAAGGGGGAGCTGGTACCTTGCACCAAAGGTCTTGTCAACTACAAGTTTTTTACTTTCCCACACTTCCTCACTCGTGCATACACCCCAAATCACCTACCGTCAAGCACGGAAGCGTCCTGGGAAAACCATGGCATCTATCCTCATCGCTGTACCTCTCGCAATCTTGGGAATTGCATTTCTACTCTCTAAGAAAGATCCAAAGCCTATATCGCCAGTCCCGATCTCGGTGAACTACCACCTAACCAGAAAATGTAATTATGAGTGTGGTTTCTGCTTTCACACTGCAAAAACATCATACATTCTCCCACTGGAAGCGGCCAAGAGGGGCCTGGAACTTCTTAAGCGTGCTGGGATGAAGAAGTTGAACTTTGCTGGAGGAGAACCCATGCTCTATCCAAAATTTGTTGGGGAGTTAGCGAGGTATTGCAAGAACGAATTGGGGGTGGAATCGGTTTCAATCGTGACAAACGGAAGTTTGGTGAAGCCACAATTCTTTGAGGCTTATGGACGGTTTATCGACATCGTTGCGGTTTCGTGCGACTCCTTTGACGAGACAACGAATGTCAAGATCGGCCGGGGAAAAGGAACCCATCTGGAGAAATTCATGCAACTCCGCATGATGTGTCAGGAACACGGGGTTAAATTCAAAATCAATACTGTAGTGAACAAGTACAACTTTGCGGAGGATATGCGCACGTCGATCCAGGCAGTGGCACCGTTTCGTTGGAAATGCTTCCAGGTCCTCGTAGTGAAGGGCGAAAACGACTCGAGTACCACTCTTCGCGATGCCACCCGCTTCGCCATCTCAGACAGTCAATTCCAGCAATTCTGCGACAAACATTCAACTTGCAATGGTTTCGTCGCTGAACCGAACAACGTGATGAAAGACTCCTACCTGATCCTGGATGAATATATGAGATTTCTCGACAAGGGAAACGACCCCTCGGCGTCGATACTTGAGGTGGGAGTGGAGAAGGCCCTTCAAAGCGTCTTCTGGGATGAGGAGAGCTTCATCCACCGGGGAGGTATCTATGACTGGACCAAGGAGAGACATGGGGATAGTGAGGGGGCTTTAGAATGGTGAAGAGAATAGGACTGATACGGAGTTGATGGATAGATGTCAAGATATGTTGTCTGTGCTGTGTTCAATGCTTGGCCACGTGCCTTTGGCTTGTTCAAGACTTGCTAGCTCTACTCGATGACGTCGCTTCTGGTCTAGGTTAGACGAGAATTTTGAACAAATTGATACTTTACATATTTAGATAGAACAGTTATCACAACTGGTGATCTACGCGATGTTCGCAATATTATAGTGCTTGGATCACGTGCCTTGACCCATTACGGAAATAAAGTTTCGGTCAGGGGTATTTTATTTTCCCATCAATGATTCCCATGCAAACACCAAGATTCCCATACCCACATTCATCAACCTCAACCGTCAATTGAACCAACAACACTTCACCATTGCATTTCCACAATTCTTTACTCGCGCCTCTCCCTAACCTGGATGCTTCCACAATCCAATGACCTGTTCATAACCCCGCGATGCGAGTCTACGAGATCGAGCAGAAGTTCGTCTTCAACCCCGCTCTGCTGGGACGCTTCCGAATGAACCATGGGACACCAAGGTTCTGCAGCTTGGCTCATCAACGCACCGAGAGCTTCCTAGACGAATATTTCGACTCTGCCAATCGACTGGCGAGGAGCGGCTTGTGGATACGGAAACGCGAGGGATCGTGGGAGGCCAAACATCGCCAGGGTGGAGACTTTGTCCGATCATCCTTTTATGAAACCTGCAAGGTGGATGAGATCAAGAAGCTGGTGGCCACGTGTATGGGTGCGAGACATGATGCAGGTCCGGAGACCAACTTCGGCCTAAAGAACATCTGCCGTTACCGCACAACAAGGGAGACTTTCCTCGCAGACGAGCGATTCAATATAATGCTGGATTCAACGGATTTTGGTCATTGGGTTGGCGAAGTCGAGCTTCAGACGCAACACACTGCAACAGCTCTTTCGGATATCGACACCTTCATGCAGAAGTTTTCATGGTTTTTTGCAAATGATGCTTCTCCAAAGGGGAAGATGACAGCTTACTTTGAGCGATTCGGTTTCCCCTCAGAGGTATGCATTCGGTATTTAATACAAGAGCTTTCACTAACGATCAAAGGGTGTTTCGAATTCCATCACTCCTCCATAGAATTACGCTTACAAACCTGCTCTTTCACTTGTCCGAAATTGATGTTAAGGGAAAACATACGATGCCACGGGGATTATTTGGAGGTAGTCTGCTCCAAGGCTAGTTGGAGTGAGGAACGTTGATGAGTAGAGCTAATATAGAGCACCCTAGGAGGGTAATGCATACTCGTCTGAGTGACATTGATGAGTGCGAGGAGCTGGCATGGTGTACCCTCTATCGCGCATCTATTTTAATTTCGCCGACTAACGCAATGTTAGCTTCCACAAATATTGTTTGTCAACGACGTTGGATGATGCTGTTGTATGTTACTCTTTCTACAACAGTGTAATGGCTTATCAAACATTACGCCATATAGGCATATCCGAACCTCAACGTCCTCCTCATGTTTTATTACAACGCAAGGGTCTTAAACTTGTCAATTGATTCCACGGGGAATGGGCTCCTCTAGAAAAAGTGCGGGATGCAATTGGGGCTTGGTGAGTCCTAGTCCTCTGGAGATTTAACCATTCCTGCTATCTTGATACTCGTCTCCGGCGGAAAGCCTCTTGTTGCTACACCCTAATTTTATCCTCACTCTCTAGCACTCTACGTTTTCTTTTGTTTAAATCATGATAGGGCCGTGACTTGAGATAGTAGCAAAAGAGAGAATTCTGGCTTGCGTGTTGATAGCATTTGTGGGTCTAAAGAAGTGAATTTGCTCATCCGAAGATATGCTCATCGACTACAACTATTAAATCTCGACCTCTCCTAGAAATTTCCAGCCCATGCAAGCCTGCATATACCCTAAGCTCTCTTCAAACTTGCACTTCTGCGCCATATACCATGACCGTCCTGGTTAACGTTTCCTCTTCACCCTCAACTTAAACGATCTCAGACGCAATGTTCTTAAACCCGACAGTCGGAAGTCAGGATGAACCACAAGTGAAGACAGATTGACTTGATCCTCCGCCTACTTTTTAAAGTATGTTTTGAAGGGTTGGCCAGCCTTTGCGAAAACCCCCTCGCATCGTTTCTTATCCGCATCCTTTCTATCCTTCTCCGCTGGACCTAATAGGGCCAGATTAGTAGATTAAGAGCCTAGAGCATTGGAGAGATTTGAGTACCCATCCCCTTGGCTTCGGTCAGCACCGCTAGGTTCCATACGGCATGAGCAACAGGTTGGATGACGACAGCACCACCAACTTCGCTGGCAGCTTCCAGCACGTGGACCACGTATTTCTGCGGTTGGTCTAAATAGGTCTCGGGTTCCTTTTTCGTCCACTTCCAATGGTCTTTTAGATACTGGTGTCGAAGAGGATAACAGTATCGGACTTGAGGCTCCTGGGTGAAGCCTTCCATATGGATTCGAGTGATCTCGTCGAGATCATCTTTCGTAGCGGGGCGGAGAGTGAAGCTACTCTGTGATAGACTTGAGCTGTCTACTATTTTGAAGGTGGAGTAATTTCGAGGAGTCGAGATTGGACATGAGGAGAGAAGAATAAGGGTAGCAAGAAAAGATTTTCCAGCCCTAAGGACAGCAGTTGTTGATCCTAATATAGCTGTTTCAAAATACAATGAGTCAACTCTAACCAAACCACGGAGGTTTATAGCCGAGTTAGGTAAGATTCACAGCGCACCGCCTTCTCTCTCTCCTACGGACAGAGACGACAATACTTCGAATAATCATCCATCGAATAAGTTTTTGACCAACGAAGCAAGGGTACTCGTCAATACGGAAACACGTTCAGCGTACTCCTCGAGATGCGACTTGATTCTCAAGGCATCGCTTCTACATGCGGCTAACATCTGAAGCACCAGAAATATCTGTTCATTCTTTGTGCTGCTAGATCACTCTTTTGAAGCTAAGCTGTTTGGGTTGATAAAAATGTATCGAGGCATGTCATTAACTTCAATACAGGTCAATAGCTAAGGCACAAAACTTAATACATTGTATTTATTGCTTCATTGATATGTACTTTTGATTCGGTCCCAGGTTCTATATGCTCCTTTGTCGCCCGTCTAGAACCACGAAAGCATTATTGTTTCGTTTTGTGTTCCTTTCCCCTCTATTTTAGTTTCACCATTCAAGCTTCACTGGGCCTATCTTCTCATCACAACCTCTTTAGGGAGCGCGAGAGCCAGTGAGCAATTAATTTGCTATACCATTTATGAAAATACGTAATAAACTACTGCAAAAGTGGGTTTGAACATCAAGTGCGATTTACTGATACCGAACATGGATATGTATTTAAATCTGCAAGAGATAAATGATAAATATCTAACCCCGCCCAACTCCCATGCACATCATCTTCTGGAACCTTAGCAAGAGATGAGAAGAATAAGTTAGATCCATAACCTGTTCGCCCTTCCATGTTGCCCACAACCCACCCGGGCCAATGTACGCATTCCAAATCGTGCCGGCCGTCAAATTCACCCTCCCCCAAATCCTTCTCATCTCTGCCCTGGCCCTACAAACCCTCCCCTTCTAAAGCACCATATCGATGTCATCTCCCACAAACACATCCTCACTCATATACCTATGCTATTAACATCAACCTTATCACTATCTTCCAAATTCTGGACTAAATCGCTACAAGTACAACGACCACTATGATTACAAACATAAAAAACAGGCGAAACAAGTTCGTAACCCGTAGATTCCTTCTCCTTGTGAGCCAGCAACAATATTGTACCCTGAATTATGATAAAACAGAGCCTAGGCTGACGATGCTTATTGTAACGACGATAAAGAAGCCCAAGACCCCACCTTGTCTACCGAGGATATTGACCAATGTGAAAGGTAAATATATAGAGTCGATCCGCGATGGACTTGCGGCCGAGCTGGATGTAGCTGCGGCGGGGCTTGGGGACGTTGTGGTAGGTATGTTGCTGGTATTGCTGGTTGGAGAGGAGGTTTGGGTTGTGGAGGCGGGGGAAGAAGAGGACACTACCTTGTTTTAGTATTTGTGACTGTGGTACTAAACTTATAAATGGTAGTTGGAGTGAGAGAAGAAGCATTGCGACCCGATAGAAAGAAAATGGATTAGGCAAAGGGAAGCCGCGATGCAGAAATAAATGTCATTGGAGAGAATGATAATGGTGCGAAGAAAACGCAATGGATACGGACCTGATATTGTGGAAGTGCTTCCAGCAGATGCGACTATACTTGTTGGCGATGTGCTCGAAGTCGACAGATCTGAGGAGGATGAAGGTTTTGATGTGCTGGAAGGTGACGAAGAGCGTGCATCCGTACCTGTTTTAGAAACTTTCGAGTTAGAAGTTGTAGCACTTGTGCTTGTGGCAGAAGACAAAATTGTGCTGGACTGGGATGACAGAGGGATTGGAGCGCCATTATAAATCCCTCCGTTGGGATATGTAACCAAACCATAATCATTTGCTTCTTGAGCCCATTCATATACGATGCTTCCAGACCAGGTATTGACCATATCAGGACCAAAAATAGCGGCTTGATCGTTGAAAGTACGAGAGCCGCCAACATTGCATCCCGTCTCGGAGAAGAAGATGGGGCGGCTATAGCCTCTGGACATAGTGTTGAGAATATCATATCCGGAGGTCTCGTAGGTTGCGTCACCGCACCATTCATACGAATTGAGACCGAAGAAATCAATAGCTTCTTCGGGTTTGGTCCCGCAAGCCAAGTAGTTTTGCAGCATTGGACGAAGCTCTGCAATATCAGCGGCGGAATACCCGATAGGAATTTCGCGATATCTCTTAGACGAAAGGTAGGACTTCATGTCGGCAACTGCAGCCTTGACGAATGGAGCAGAAGAAGCCCCATCAGCCGTAAAAACAACTTCATTTCCGATCCAAAATCCAGCTAGGTTCTCATATGATTGAAACACGTCCATTACTCTTGCGAAGTCGTAGAACTGCTCTGGGG
Organism: Ascocoryne sarcoides NRRL 50072; assembly: GCA_000328965.1. Lineage (NCBI taxonomy): Eukaryota > Fungi > Ascomycota > Leotiomycetes > Helotiales > Gelatinodiscaceae > Ascocoryne > Ascocoryne sarcoides. The sequence continues at coordinate 13,503 of KB205949.1, read as the reverse complement.
TCCATTTAGGGTCCTCTTGGACAATGGTTGTATTAAATGTATCAAGATCGAGCCAGACATAAATTCCTACATCATCTGTCGTCCTTTCCAGCCCCTTGATTAGCTGACTGACTTGTACGAAACATACTAGTTGCTGACCGAAAACGTCACTAATCCTTTTCCCAATTTTCCTACAACAGGTGGGGTGGGTAAAGGGTCTTCACGCCGAGGGTGTACAGTTAATGTGTAAGTAGTAACATGAATAAGGTTTGTTTGATATTTGTTATTTAATAGGACTTGGAGTGCGAATAATACAGTAAAATAAAATAAGCAAAAGTTGTTTCTTGAAGAGAGCTTCGAAAAATCTAACTGTACAAAGCCACAATGCCAAGTGTTAAAGGTACCCCGCCTTCAGGGCTTAGAGTATTCGCCGAGTGGATTGGAGAGTAAAAAGGCCCAAGGCCAAGGGTATAGTTGGTAAAGAAATAGCTGATTCGTATATATTTAAAACTAAAGTATTAAACAAATGGGTAAGTTTAAACGAATCGTTTAAAATGGAGCTTATATAATTTCCTCAAATTAAAAGAGGCACGTGTATAACTTATTAATACTGATTAACTAATGATAAGCAATTCATCATCATTGGCCTAACAACTTTACTATATTATATTGTAGTACTTTCGACTATTCTTAACTTACTCTAAACAGAATTTGCTGTTTGAACCCTTGTTTTATACTTACAGAGCTACTTTTGTACAAATGTCTCCTTCAACCGGCGGAAGGAGCGTATTGGCTTGAAAATACTATATATTCTAGCGCCTTTATAATTGAATTGTGGCGTTTAGGTTTGGTAGATACCGCTTGTAAATACCACAGCTAGTCACGCCCGAATGCCCCTCGGGAGGCTTAGAGAGGGCCCACGGCTCTATTCCCACCTACGTTAAATACTACTTGATTCATAAGTTGTCATAATTTTGCAGCAAATATTCAAGTCAGGCAATCTCCGAATGCAAACAATTTCACCGCTCGGAAAATCTACCCAGGATGTTAGCAACTCGCATGTACTTTCCTATTAAATTCTGTGGTATTGAGTATTTAAATCGGCCTTTTTGATTTTAACTCGCGTTACTATAAAGGCAAGTCGAAGCGATGGAGCATCTCTTAGCTTGGGCAGAAGGACTTTCTCGCTCTTTGGATGCATTCTCTACAGAAATTATCTGTGAGGTAGTAAAATTTGTACCTTTCGACGACGCCCGAAACTTCCTATCGTGTGGCAGCTCTGTTTCTACATTATACGTGTATTCATAGTGATCCGCCAGAGACAGAATTCATATAAGACTATAATAGTTTTCTTTGGGTGCTTCTACAACACTGTTACTGATGCCTTTGCGTTTGATTGACCATGATGAACCGAGTTTGGATGTTCGGAAATTCCTGTCCTTGGGCAACGAAATGCCGCGCTGGGCGGCTGCTCGGATCCTGAATTCATGTCATTGGATGCTGTATTCTCCCATGAGGCTACAACTTCAGCAAGATTGTTGTGCGATGGCTGGGACAGTCTTGGGAGACCCCATTAACGTTCCTCGATCTATGGGCAGTTGGCCTACATATTTCTCCCAACGAGCTGGGCGAAATCACCTTGTCAGTCAGCAATTGAGGAGCCTATGCCCTCGCTAACTTGTTGATTTACTGTAGAGATGAAGTTAGGCGTGGAACCTCACCGGCGACATGTCAGAGTGGGCAAAAGAGAAGTCTGAACCGTGGCGAGCGGGTAGTGATCTACAAAGAGCACGTGCCCGTTATGCTAACCGAAAAGATTTCGGTGCGTTATCGTCGTCACAGTTATGGTCTGGTGGCGAAGCATGCTCTCTCCTTCAAAATGCACCCTGTCCACCACCGCCAACTCCTAGCAGCTATAGCATCATTTCTGATAGAGGGCGTACCGCCGACAATGGGATTTCTGAATTTGGTGTCGCTACAGTAGGAGAGATCAACTCGAAGTCGGTTGAAAAGGTCCGACTCCGACTGTGATGCTGTCGAATCGTGAGTGATAAGGGCCAATGAGGTGTATACTATGGTGGTGGAATGATAGACTCAAACCGAACCTTACGACCTTGCACGTAAAAACATGTTAGAATCGCTGATTTTCTAATTTCACGAATATTCAACATTCTCTAGCATACATACGCCTGAGAACAGCACAAGGAAGTACACAGTGGCAATCTTAATAGTTGATATGCCCTGACTTGCTCTTATCGCCCTTGATATAACCTGTGTTTTCTTCTTATTACACAGTAACGGTTCAAATGGGAGGAATCCTATAAAAGCGGGCCACGACTCACTTCGAGCTCTATAGGCTCCGCCTTCGCAACCGGTTTTGACTTGGAGTTTTATTTCATAGGAGAATGGCAATCAAAGTGACAGACGGAGAGTAATTAAAGGAGCAAACTTTGAATGCACACAGAACGTTGTTGAATCAATATGTGTTAAGATAAATCAGCTCATAACGAGGACACATCGCTTCTTATTGTCATCTATCCCCTCACCATCCCTTCTCCCCCTTCCGATATCCTTTCGTATCTCTTCCACTCCGGCCTATATATCTCGTTTGCCGTCTCTTCTGCTGACGATCCCCTCCTAACTCACCAAATAACACAACTAATTTTTGGAAAGCGTCTCGCTTGAAGTCATGCTCGCAGTTCCACGCATCTCCGGCTTAACGTAAATAGTCTCGACATCAGTCTTAGCACTCCTTCTCTTTCTGAATATGGCAAACAGGAGAGCGCCGATAATAGCCAGACCCCCGACGATAGTACCAACAGCAATGCCAGCCTTCGCACCGACAGAGAGACCATTATGATCAGAGCTAGGTACAGGGGCGTCGGTTGTGATAGAGTCGGATGCGGTAGAGGACGAAAGAGCGCCTGAGCTGGCCGTTGCTGTGGCAGCCGAGTCGACGGAGCTGGTACCCGCGATATCACTTTGCCATTCGGCGGAATTGGCGCCACCGCAGATAGAGGAACGGTAGTTGTAGTAGACACTTACATAGTCGGCACAGTTTCTGTCAAGCTGGTCAGATTGATTGTGGAATGGAAAGGAATAGAGTTGCAATGATGACGGATACTTACTGGTAAAGACAAATCTTAACATCTGTTGGGAAAGCAGTATTATCACAGTAGCAGGACGTCTCATTACTAAATGATCATGCGTATTAGCCTGTACTTTCTGGCTCGCCTTTCTCAAACAGGATATATATACTCATGTAATTCATCGAGGAAAAGATAAAATGAGGTGAGATGAAGCTTACTAGTTGGTACCGCTGCAGCCAGCCGAGATAGCAGCTTCAGCTTGGCAACCAAGAACACAAGTTCCCAGAGTGCCGTTGGTATCATCGATAGTTGACGAGGACGATTCTGCGGTCGAGGAAGCCTCCTCTTCACCATCGCAGTACGAGTCTACATTCGAGTAGAAAGTCCGCACGTCACTAGAGCAGTCATTTTGGTAAAGACAAGCTTTGACGTTTGTGGAGAAGTCGCCGGAGCAGTAGCACAAAGTGGTATTGCTTTATTGTTATATTAGTTATTAGCTGTTTCGGATGCCAATAGAAAACCCGGAAAAAGGTGAACATACTAGTTACTGTCGCAGCCAGAATTAGAAGCCACTGATGCCTGACAGTCAAGAATACATGACGAGAGCCTGTGATTCATATGATTAATTAACTACTGCATTATTGCTAATTTCCTTCCATATTCAAAGGAATGACGAAACACTCACGCGGTAGTAGTTGTGGCCGCAGTGGCTAAAACCGAGAGAAGAATAGTGACCTTCATTTTGATTTATCGGTACAATAGATTACTCGAGTGTGTAAGGTGAGCAAGAGATTTGTAATCGACGGGACTTGACGCTCTGAAAAAGGGGTTGACAACGCTTCTTTATCTACTTTAAGGTTACACCATGACTCAAGCATCCCTCCTCTGCTCAGGTCAAGGAAGTGGGCCATTTAGGTGAGATGGAGTTATCTGGCCACGATAGGTAGGCCACTCCAACAGCGAAAAGCCAACATTTGGGACGCCATGGAATACTAACTAAGAATACTTCGCGTTGATTAGATGGGGTCGTCGGCCCACTCCAAGAACTATTGGAGACACGGATATGCGGGAATAATCTGTTCGGATAGGGTGGACGGGTGGATTTCTTGTATTGATTGTAGACTGCAGCGCGGAAGGTCGGTCCAACTTGTTTTTTGGTGCTAAATGCGACAGTCTCGGCTGTTTACATCAGTGAATACTGCGATCCAAAAGAGCTTGTTTGGTTTATCTCCTGCCCTTCTGTAAGAGGGATTTTATATATGAAAGAGAGTATACCTGAAGTTAGTAGACTTAATCACGCACTATGTAGAAATATAGATTCCACCATGCTGAATTATGATCGAGAAACTGATTCTGTTTGACCTCGCTTCTTTCTCTACAGCCAGCTTCCAAGTGGATTATACCCCTCATGGCCAAGAAATTCGCCACTGCTAGTCTAGCAGGATGCAAAGAATGCACATGAAAATGAAGGGTACCAATGACCCGTATCTATGACTGATCATTTGATAATACGAAGTAGTTCTTGTCCTTGGCAACAGTCTGGATCAGTTCACCATCCGGATTCGTGAACGCCCGCATGCATCACTATGATCAGATTTTGAGCAAGTTGTGTTGGAAATACAGTACAGCGAAAGTATTCTCCAATTATTTCGCCCCTCCCATGCAGCTTAAAGAGTGTCTCCAGTGAAATAGTTGGGGTTCTCTTGCGACGGAGTGTGGCGAGAACAACCATTTGCCTCGAACAGTAAAACCCGAGCGGTTGATGCACTTCTAATTAACTGTTCTCGAGATGTCTATGGGTGCAAAATATTGTTTCGTGTATAAACCCTGGATTGGATCGAGAAAGAGAGAAACAGATGACCTGGTGATAGTCTCGCCTAACTTGCGAAATGGAAACTGTTTTATGTCAGGCATCAAATTTGTGGCTTCTAGCTTCTATGCTATCCTAGATGACCTGAGGCCTAAACTTTGACTTACTTGTAGAGAAAACGTCGGTCGCAAAACATTTCAGTGCAATTTAACTATAGAGTTAAGCGAAGCTTCTCTCGATGAAAATTCAAAAAAAATCACTCTCCCGCTAGAAAAGTTTCAAACCCCGTTTTCCACATAAAGCCCCTCAATTCAAACCACGGGAAATAGTTCGGTAATAGTAGTAAGTTAAGCATCGTTTACCTAGTCGAAGAAAAGTAGTGGATAGGTGGTTATTCGGGAGTAGAATCGGTAGCGTTCTTTAGCTCTGTGCTTTGTTCTTTACGTACGTACTAGAAAAACAAGAGTAATTCACCAGATCTAATCTCTGGGCAACTTTTCTCAATTCGGCCATTGGCACACGCCACGCCCCATGAGACCCCCTGCGGATAGAAGCCGAAATCGAGAAAACCATTGAGGTACACGCCACCCTCAATCAGATAACTTTGCTTGGCAGACTTGGCATTAACTCTTCCTCGGCACAGCGACTGGTTCCACTTAACGAGGTTATCAGATGCTCGCCTCGGCCATAAGACGCCCCTGGATAGCCGCCGAGATCGAGAAAATCAATGAGGTACACGCCATCCTTAATCAGATAACTTTGCTTGGCAGACTTGGCATTCACTTTTCCAACGACCGGTCCCATTTAACGAGGTTATCAGATGCTCTCCTCAGCCATGAGACCCGGGGAAACTGTTTTAAAGACTCCACATTTGAAGTTTTTTTTAATGGAGTAGTATATTTAGAGATCTAATAGTTCTATTGGTCAAATCTCCCCTTCTAACAAGAAGTCTTTAGAAGGCTTGGCATAACTGTTTACCCGGCGGAGTAGCAGCCGCGATCGAGAGAATCAATGGGGTCTCCTCGGTGGAGCTCCTAGTATTATAGCTTGGCAAGAACGTGGCTCTGGGCTGAACTGATGGACTCTTCCTGATAATCATTTAGTACTCGTTGTGTATGGTTTTATCGAATTACGCACTAGCTTGTCAAAAGTGACAATGGAACTCTTATACTTTAGACACCCTCAACCCACCGGACTACCCTTCCGTACTTGCCATGAAAAAGCTTGCACGGTGACTCTGTGAGCTGTACTATATGTACGCCTAACAATGTATAATGCCCACTCATCAAGTATCTCACCACTTAGCATGCCATGATACAGCCCCTGCCATCTGCCTTGCAGCTCTAGCAATTGAAATGTGGACGGCGAGGGATAAACAAGGCATGAGATAGTGGACATGATCCTGGCGCGGCTTCTTGATGATGGAGAACATATGTGGCTCCGGGAATCATTCTCTGAGGAATTACGTAGGCGATTTAGTACTATCTCATTCTTAGTTAGTGCAGCAGAAAGGGGCACGCATCACACGAAGGCCATGACCCGGAGGAAAGAAAAACTATATAGATGTCCAAGCTGGCTGCCAGAGAAAGCTCTAATTACATAAACTCAAGTCTTGCTTTGACACTCGCTCCTCGGTTTTTCCTCACAAGAATTTTTCAACCCATCCACACTCATTTTTATTGGAAAAAGACACCCTAAAATGAAGTTCTCAGCGACACTCTTGGTTATTGGCGCTGCTGCTGTTGTTACAGCGTTAGTATTTCCTTTCAGCTGTTGAAACTATGTTTAGATTTCATGATCTTATCCCGGCCCAGACTGACATTGAGATAACAGCGACCAAGCTTGCATTGATACTTGCGAGACAACTGCAGCAACTTCTCTCGGCTGTGATGCGTACGTTACATTCATTAAAGTTTTCTATTGATACGAGCTGGACCAGTTCTAAAAACTTACAATAGTTCCGACTTATCAGGCTGCTTTTGTCTTGACACCTTTGCCAGCGCCGCTAAAGCCTGCTTGTACGAGTATGTATCTCCTCGTCCTCTATCCCTCTTACTGTCCAGGCGATGAGATTTCCCACTGACTGGAACATGTTTCAAGGAGCTCTTGCAATAGTGATGTGAGCACATTCTACACCGCATACGAGCTCAGCTGCGCAGATGTGAGCGGGAGCACGGCCACGACTGAAGCTGCGCCAACCAGCACTGCGGCAGAGGAAACTTCATCCGCCAGCGTGTAAGGCTTTAATTCCAGACAAAAATGTACTTAAATGACTAACTGAACTAGTGATTGCACTTCCACTTGTAATAGTCAAGCAGCCTCCTCTCTTGGTTGCGACCTGTATGTTACCATTTCAAGTCACGATGCACACAAATTATAGCACAGGACAAGATCTAACAACGCTCATTATAGCACCGACCTCTCGGGCTGCTATTGCACTGATGAATTTGCCACCGCAGGAAAATCCTGTATTTTTGGAATGTATGCTCCCTTCTCCTATCTCCTAAAACTTCAAGATTATATTTACTTTTGATATAACTTACTAACCTTCATGTTTCACTTGTAGCACTTCTTGTGGCAGGTCTGCTTTGACAGACTTCTACGCTGGTATCGATAGTGCCTGCGCTTCTGTTACTACATCTTCCGACTCAGCTGCAGAAACATCCAGTGCTGTTGCTGAAACATCTGTTAGTGAAGCAACTACCACCGCTGCTGTAGCTGCATCCACCTCTGTTGATGAAGTGAAGACGTCGACTAGCTCATCTGAAGAGACGGCCACCTCTGTTGCTCCCTCATCCACTTTTGCCGCAGCTGCCTCTTCCGTCGCTAAAGCAACTGCATCATCCACTTTTGCCTCGACTGTATCAACCTCTTCTGCCGCTCAAGCAAATGCGTCATCCTCTGTCGTCTCTTTCACTGGTGGTGCCGTTGCGCTCCAGCTTCGAAGTCTGCCATTCAGTATAGCGGTCTTTGCTATAGGAGGTGCCGTGGCTGTACTCATCTAGATGACATCTTGTAATGGGCTAGGCTTTCTCTAGTATACTCTTTCTCTGTATCTTCGCTAGCTAGTGATATGGGATGGAAAGCAATATAATAGTAATGGGTGGATGAAAATGAATTCTAAGAGGCTCTGATTTTATATATATATTATTCTCTGGGCTATATAGTAAATATTACTTCTAGCCTTTATATTATTACGACCCGGTCCTACCCCCGGGGTCGAAGTAACGGTTTAATCTAGAACTTAAGACTTAACTATTAACACAGTGTGAGGCTCAAAATCCCTATACTCACATAACTTAGAACCCTCTAAGGGTTCCAAGTGATTTTGTTAAGAGAGTTCTTGTAACGACACAAGTTAATCACGGGCACTGAAAGAGTTATATAGGAGTGTGTTTCAGTGGCTAATCGTGATCTTTATAAGTCAACTACAGAGAAGAAGAATATATAAGAAATTAAAGGAGAATAGGGGAGGTATACCTCTTATATATATAATCTTATTTGAAACCTTTTTGTAATTAGTTCTAGTTTTTATAAGTCTATTCTACTGTTCCCCGCCTACCTGTAACGACACAAGCTAGTCACGGGCACTGGAAGAGGCATATGAGAGTGCGTTCCAGAGGCTTATCGTAACTCTATACTCACATAACTTGGTACCCTCTAAGGGTACCAAGTGATTTTACTAGGAGGGTACCAAGTAAAACGAAAGTCGTATGGTAGCCTCAATTTCTTATAAGAGACCCCTATATAGAAATTTATATATGTATACTAGACACTAAGGCCTATCTTTTAATAAAAGAACTAGCCTAATCGGGGAAGTATTATTAAAGTTATTAAGGTTTTAAGTATAGGTTTTTGTTATCTCCTCCCCCGGGTTAGGGTTAGCCGAGTCGAGTATAGGACTTTACAAAAAAAAAAAACTTTAAAAAACTTTTTAAAAATTTAACTTAAATTTACTTTTAATTTTAAAAACTTAAAACTTTAAAACTTTAAAATTAAAAATTTTAAATTTTAAATTTAATTTAATTTTAAACTTTAA